>CM075860.1:6980717-7148243 GCA_037975125.1 Latrodectus hesperus | reverse complement strand
AGCAGACGCCTGGTTCGTGCACCTATGCTGACTGCTGTTCATCGACGGCGAAGGCTAGAATATGCACGCCAGTACAGCAGCTGGACATCCACTGAGTGTCGACAGGTTGCGTTTTCAGATGAATCGCGTTTTATGCTCCATCGGACAGATGGACGTTGGCGTATAAGGCGTGAAACCTCTGAAAGGAACCACCCTGCAACCATTGCCGGAACGGTCCAAGCTGGAGGCGGGAGCATTAT
The DNA here is from genome assembly GCA_037975125.1 of Latrodectus hesperus. NCBI lineage: Eukaryota > Metazoa > Arthropoda > Arachnida > Araneae > Theridiidae > Latrodectus > Latrodectus hesperus. The sequence goes on along the minus strand of CM075860.1, from coordinate 7,148,004 downwards.
GTTCTGGGGAATGTTTTCCTTGCATTCTCTGGGTTCACTGATCATTGTGGAAGCACGATGGATCAATATAAGTACGCATCTGTCCTTGCGAACCATGTCCACCCTTACATGTGCATTGTTTTTCCTAAGGATGATGGCATCTTCCAGCAGGACAATGCAAGGTGCCATACAGCTGCCGTGTACGTGCGTGGCTCGAAGAGCACCAGGATAAGATTACCGTCCTCCCCTGGCCAGCAAACTCACCTGACTTAAACTCAATCGAGCATCTGTGGGACCATCTCAATCGAGTTGTTCGCGCCATGGATGCTCAACCGCGTAATCTAGCGCAGCTGGCCACGGCATTAGATTCGGCATGGCTAAACATCTCAGAGAACACCTTCAGGGACCGAAGTGACTCTTTTCCTGCTCGTCTCGCAGCAGTCCGCTCTGCGAAAGGTGGTTATTCTGGCTTTTGACAGATGGTCACATTAATGTGACTGAACTGTGTATATATATATATATATATATAAATATATATATATATATATATATATATATATATATATATAAAGCAAGATTAGAAGACTGGAAAACAATATATATATTGTTTTTCAGGTATTCTTCCTTGTAAAATGGGAATTTCTCGTTACTCATTAGGTTCTCTTTGGAGATAATTGTGGAGATGAAACATATTGTTGGCATTTAGAAGGCCTTATAACTAATTCTGTTGGACTGTTGTAATTTCCACTACTCAGTGTCATTTAATTGCATTAGATTCTCCTTTTGAGTAATGCCTAAATATTTACATCAATATCTTAAATAATTTACAGAATTAAGAATTAGAAACTCCAGACACTGAGAATAAATTGGATTTTTTGTAAGAGAAAGAAACACTTACATATTTCACTTATATAAGAAGTGTGAGTCGACTATCTATCTCGTTATAAATTCATCCATATATTTCAAATACACACATGAGTTCTTGATTTATTTTAATATTTTAATAAATATTTCATAATCATCTTTACTTTTTTACAATATAACAATAAATTTTAATTCTATATAGTATTTTAAAAATTTACAAATGTCGATTTAATTCACTTGAATTGCTTCGGAGAAATTTACTTAGGAAACCAGAAACCTCTTTCGAAATTTCTCGCGATATTATTTCAGTGTTATTGATTTAATTTCTTTTCTCGCTTTTAAAGAGACGTACAGATTTAAACTTCTAACAATTTCAACATTTCTTGGCAATACTCTCATTTTATAAAAAGGCTTTTTTCATATGAAATTAAATTTGCGAATTGAATATGATATATTTTGATTCCAAGAATTCCTCGAGATAAAATATTCAAATGTTTTGAGTTTTAAAAAAATTCAACCGAGTATGAAGAGTGATATATTTTCCCTTTACCCCCGCCCCTCAAAAAAAAAAGATACAGGGATTTTAAATTCACCATTGAGATTAGCATATATAATTTGTACTGAGGTACTTTGTACTTTTAAAGTATTACGTCTTGAAAACTATATGCGTGATGTACTTTTGTCTTGGAAAAGGGTACTTAGGAATATGATTTGCATTTATGTAAAGAAATTTATTTATTTAACGATTTACTACTGCAAAAGAATTTTATTGTTCATTAGTATTTGTATGTGTGCAATTCTGACATTTATTTTTTTTCTATCTGCTACATTTTATATTCAATATCTCATCCAAATATCTTTTTCGTATTTTTTATTCTCAAGCATTATCTTATATATGTAAGACAATTTCCGTGCCATAGACTTTAGTTTATATATATAGATAGATAGACATGTATATATATATATATATATATATATATATATATATATATATATATATATATATATATATATATATTTATGTGCGTGTGTGTTTTAACTCTATGGTCAGTCTGGGCCAAGGCCTACAAAGCCAATCACTATTTTCCTGACAGACAGGCTCTGGGATGCGAAGCATATGTAACGATTAGGTGGACAGCCTAACGCATAAACCCCAATGTTTAGCTCCCAAGGATGCTTGGTACTTAGTTTATCGACCCACTGAAGGGCATGAAAGGTTGAATCGTGAGGATAGAATCTGTGCCTTAGGTGGGAGCGTGAAACGCTGCCTCTAAGCCACCGGGCGGGATTCATATATATAGATATAGATATATTTGTATGTATGTATATATACATATGTATGTATATATATATATATATATATATATATATATATATATATATATATATATATATATATATATATATATATATATATATATATATATATATGGAGAGAGAGAATTAACATGCTCAACAATGCTAACATTTTAAGTATACTTCTAAAATTTAATATTCAGTTGAAATCTTGAAAATTTTAATTTTTCAAATGAAAAATTATTATTTGTTTTTATAAATCTAATATTTGATGTTTTATCGTTAGATGAAACTTTTCAAAAAAATATCTGGTAGTTAAAAGAAATGAAATTACTGCCGAATGCGGAATGCTTTACAAAGAGGGAAATTTACTCTGTCAAGAATTTGGGAAACTATGTCACCGAACTTTTATTAAAAAGATTTAATGGATTTTCTATTGTTGCCAGTGCAGGAATTTAAAAATGCATGTGCTTGAGATAATTGAAAAAAAATGTTCGGCTTTGTGGTAAAAGGTTCGAAGTGTTCCTTATGCATACAAATGCATAGCGTGGAGTTATTGCTTATCGTTTTCAGAATATTGAAATGAACATTTGTGACCATATTGTTATCGGCAGGCGCTGTCATGCTATATGTGATTGTTATACTCAATATGACAATTGTGCACCTTTAATTAATCTGTATATTAATTTAAGCTTCATCAATTATAACTGAATTGCAGCTGCTCAAATAACTAAATGTTTTTGTATAAGGATAGGCTACTAGGATTTCAGCACTTCAACTGGTGGATATGATGGCATCTTATGCAATGAGACACTTAATGTATGTGACATCGTGGCAAGTCTGTCTTCGTAATTCATTAGCAGGAACCAAGCAGAAAACTCCAAGACTTGGCCTGCCATAGACAGAAATATCATTTCACATGGAGGAAATTGTGATCACAACATATTTAAAACATACTCCAATGGCTTTTAGCGAAAACTGCAGATCTTCTATTGGGTCGGGATTCGAACTCGCTACCTTGAACCCTAAATAACTGAATATCAGATATAAAGCTGCCTAACACGTTTACATATACAGCTAAATTTATAAAATAAATATGCTATGAATTTAGTTTTTTTTTTTTTTTTTTTTTTTGCTTGCATGGCAAATAAAAAATCTAAGAATGTCGATGATTACTTTTGAAAGTTATTTCAGTTTTTTTATATATTTTAAAGTATTTTTAATCTGTGATGAAACTATATTTTAAAAATGGACAAAAGAAATTTTTTGTGCTATATGAATAATAGAAGTGGAGATAGCATTAATCCTTTGAGTGTATTTGCGAAAGATGAAAGGAAAGCATCATTTCTTAGTGAAAAAAAATTCTTTTAATGGTTTCTTCCATTTCCTGAGATAAATACTGAACGCTAGGAAATATATGGCCTTAAGAACCAACATTGGCTTGCCAAAGATATTCTTCAAAAAGTACCAAAATCATAACAACTTTACGAAGAGTATTCTCAATCATTTTCTGACAATAATTTTATTTCCTTGTTAACATTTTTTATTGATTCATTTTTAAGATAGTATTTCTTTAATATATAAAATTGTGCTAATTGTTAGAAACTTTAACAGAATGCACGCAGAATTTTATGTAAGTTTTAAACTGAACGATCTAAATAATTATGTACTTATCATTCCTGTGGAAAACTTTTAACTATATAGTTATTAATGTTTTCGCGCTTTTTCCTTCTTTTAATATTTACACTACGTAAGGTAATTTAGCAATTCTAAGATTATTTCCGGATTTAAAATAATTACATACTATCTTATTTCTAACTTGAATAGTAAATGCTGTATGTAATTAAATTTTATAAGATTTGAAATTCTTTTATAAAAGCTTTGAAATAAGTAACAGAGTTTAGAGGGTGATGTGTTCGATTCTCACCTAGAAAAAATGATGATTTTAAATACATTAATTTTAAGTTATAATGTCTCTTATTTTAAGTCAAAATCCATAATCTGTATTTTACACTTTAATTAAATTATCTGCCTGAGCTCCATCAATAAGTGTCATTTATCATGCATTACGGTAAAAGCATGTAAAATCCTAATTACATAAGGAAGCACAAAGATAATATTCAAGGAATTCAGAATCCTAGACCAAATTCCATCTAGAAGAATCCTAGAAAAAAAAAGGGTGCAGCTCAAATGTTGATTTCGTCTCCAAATCCATTTTAAGGCTTCGAACTATTGTCTAAATAAACCTCTATATTGATTTGAACCTATACATAGATTTTAATAAACTATAGATTTATACTTAATCATTACTATCACCCTATTTTACCCTGTCCATTAATCTCATTAAATTTTTATCCTATTTAATATAATCGACATCTATTAAAACAATATTATATTAGCTAATAAAACTCCATACGTGACATTCATAATTCATGCGTAAAAATTTTTTAATCATGCATAAAGTTCATAATTTTGATGTTACAATAAAATATAAATAATTATTGTTGACGTAAGCAAGGCATTAGTTTTAAGCTTTAAAAAAGATTGAATAGATTTCCCTCCATTTGCGATTAGCGAAACTTTCTGTAAAAACTTAATCTTACTCAATGCGAGCTACAAGCCTACGAGCATAAAGCTCCAAAACTATTTTTGGCGTAATCTAATCTAACCCTCCATTTACCAACCTTTGTGAATCGTTTTGTCGCTAAGCTATTCAAATGGTGCTGCCACCTAAAAAAACCATATATATGACTCAAAAATGACGTAAAACACGAAAAAAATCAAATTTTCAATAAACAAAAACAGAAAAATAAAGAAAACTTCAAATTGGCAACACCGAAAAAGAAACCGAATCAAAGAAGTTTTAGATGTATCTTTTAGATATAGCAGTCCAATTAGCTTCCACGTGTTTTCAAATGTAATTTGGTGAAACAGCTGGGATATACCCGATGTCAGTTGTTGTTGAACACATATTTCGCTTTCTCGATGGATTGGGAGAACAAGTAAGCAAAGGAAGCAGTTCACTCTGTTGGATAAAGTTCTCTTGAATATTGTATGTTACGTGTTATCATGGATTGCCTTATTGTAATATGGATGTAAGCAAGTGCTGAAGGTATGGGAGGACCACGGGCTCCAATACCTCAGTGACGTAACACTGGCCACCTAAGGCCTGAGCAGCTACCAGGCGCGTCGGCAGGTGGTGGATCGCCGAACATCCTGTAGGAATGACAGGATAGCCTTGAATATAGAATCAGAGGCCACGAACCAGCTCCCGTAAACCCTGGTGTTATGCGACCCGTGCCTGTGGCTATTTGGCACCGCGGTATTGGTGTTTTATCGGAGCCTCTAGTTGCTTGGCGAACTTCTGAAGTAATTTGCCTTGCCCAGTAACTCAGGCAATGCTGGGTGGATTTATATTACCTGAGCTTTTTATTTGTTATTTTATGGCTGAAAAGATACAAGAAATAACAAACCTTTCTGCATTTGCAGGTGAAGCCTCTGAAGTAGACCTTGCTGAAAAAGACAAGGGAACTCAGAGGCAATCTTGTAAAGGGGCAGCAATGAATCCTTCACTTGAGGTAGAAATGACCTCCAAACCATCTTCTTCTGGTGAAAGTCAGGAAGCTATCCCTAGCATGACTGACTTTCTGACCAGATGGGATTGTTTCAGCAAGACCTTATCTGCTGGAAATATCATACGCAAGAGCAAACGGCAGACCATTTACGAATGCGAGGCTCTTGCCCTCCCTAGATAAACTTGTTTAGGCATCATCCATACTAGAGAGTTACACCTAGACTCCATTAAAGGGTTAACGGACTTTATTAATAAAGTGGGTGACCCAAGCAACTGGAACTAGGAAATATTGGGTTTGAATTTAATGGTACAAAATGCTGATAAAAGCAGAGGTGCCCAATATAATACAAACCCAACTCTAAGAAGAAGAGAAGAGAAACACTGGCCATTTAATTAAAAAGAAATCGTTACCCATGTTCGTCGTTTGTGCCGCCAATGGTGTAATAACACCATTGGCGGCACAAACGAATATGGATTTGGGAAATGGTTAAGTGAAGTAAAGAGCGACTTATGAACATTCTACTCAGCTGCAAACTACTTTGAATTCTGCTATCGGACACCAAATGAGGCGTAAAATTCTTCTGTGCTATAGTTCGTGATGTTTTTGAACAATCTATTACTGCCATGCACACTATGTGTTTGTCATCATGTACAATAGGACAGCGAGATTGAAGTGATCAATCACGAAAGCCCACTAATTCGTAAATGAAAATGCGGGACACTGAATAAGACTGACAATTTTTAGGATACGATAAAACGAAAGGATTATGGTATGTACTATCTAACAATATTTTCAAGACATAGTATATGAAACCAACTCCACATCGTTAGAATCCTTCCTGTCTTCCTCAATGGCATGGGAGCCATGGATGGATTTTGCCCTTCTCAAGAATGTTTCTCCAGACTTTCCTATTCCTGGCCATGGTCTTTCATGTTTTTTTCATGGTCTTCGAAAATTGACTGGAATGGCGTTTTAGCCTAAAAAGACAATCAACCCATCTGGATCTATCCCTCGTTTTTGTGCCTGAGGGCCTGGCCAAGAGTATTTTCTGTGATGAACGTTCTTTGTACATTCTAATAAAATGACCAGCCCATTTAATTATTTGAATGTTTATGTATTTTATGACATTCTCTGAAGTAGCAATAGAATTCTAAATTAGACTGTCTGTACCATAAGCCATGAACTTGTATACATCTAAAAATAACCCTTAGTATCCACCGCTACAAGACTTTAAGAATATGTTCATCCTTTTTAGCCATTATCTGAGTTTCTGATGAGTATGTAAATGTAAGTCTCTGATTAAGCATTTATAAATTAATAAATCGTTAGAATATTACAGCTAAATTCAAATCTGACAAAAGTGCCCAGTATAAAACTTTTAATCTGGAATTAATATATTATTTAAAATAATTACATTCAAAATTATGAAATTATATGATAAAATTAAATTCCAATATTTTTATAAAATAATTTCAGTTCATTATAGGAACTAAGTTACATTTTATGTCGAGATTTCCTTACAAGAAATCTTAAAAGTGAAATACTAAAATTGTCTTTGTCTTTGTGTTCTTGATATTTAAACATCGGTACATACATAATACTCAAAGGGAAAGTTCTTGAATCTTACAACAAATAAAAATATTTAAGAATTTTTGAAAATATTTCTTTAATTTTAATCTCTTTCTGTGAAAAAAATATTAAAATCGATTCCTTCTATTCCCGAATGGATACACTTTCTACAGGCGTCGTATTGGGAAAAGCGTAAACACATTCTTTAAAATGGAAAACACAATACTTTTTTTAAAATATAATTTAATATATTTTTAAAAATTGATAAAATAATTTTTATTTTTAAATAAAAAATAGTTACATGATGACGAGAACCTAGAGAGAGGGTTTATTTGCATATCGCTCAACAGTAATGTTTTGCAATCGAGGACTAATACAACGATTGTAAAGATAAAAAGAATTAGATGATGCTTATGTATTTATATATATATATATATATATATATATATATATATATATATATATATATATATATATATATATATATATATATATATATATATATACGAGGTTTGTCCGGAAAATGCGTATAAAAGTGAAATAAAAATAACTTTATTTTACAATTGATCAGGTATTACAATTTAGTCTCATTCAAAGTACTCACCCTGACACGAGATACACTTCTGCCAACACCGTTTCCACTGTTGATAACATTGCTGAAAGTCTTCCGTTGTGATGCTGTTCAGTTGCCGTGTCGTTTCTGCCTTGATGCCTTCCCCATCTCCCAAGTGCCACCCCCCGAAGCACCATTTTGCATTTAGGGAACAAGAAGAAGTCACAAGGAGCTAAATCGGATGAATAAGGCGGGTGGTCGGTCACGGTGATTGAGCTTAGGGCCAAAAAGTCACGCAAAACTAGCGACGTGTGAGCAGGCACATTATCGTGATGAAGAAGCCACCTGCCCCCTTTAGCCGAATACGGTCAAACTCGGCCCAGCTTTGCAAGAAACTTGGTGGTGATGTGCTGTTCCTCAATCAGAGAGAGCTCCATGCCGACGGCAGGTGAAAAAGGGTAACTTTCAACAAGCAGCTCTACACTCCTACTTACACGCAGAGTGGTCTGACTCGAACTGAGCGTTTATGGGATTAGTTACAGCAGTAGCGCCACCTGGCGGTAACTGCAAACAGTAAAATAAAGTTATTATTCAACTTTTATAAGTACTTTCCGACTCGCATATACAAACCTCGTATATATATACATATACATACATATATATATATATATATATATATATATATATATATATATATATATATATATATATATATATATATATTTATATATATATATATATTTATATGTGTGTGTGTGTGTGTGTGTGTGTGTGTGTGTGTGTGTGTGTGTGTGTGTGTGTGTGTGTGTGTGTGTGTGTGTGTGTGTGTGTGTGTGTGGGATTGAAAGCGCCACCAGAGGGCTTTCACATGTTTGCCGCCGGACATGCTGAGAGGAAAGAGAGGGAGAATGACGATGTGACGGAAAGAGAAAAGACGCGATGACGTGAAGACGCGAATTGATATTAGACTAATTATGGACTATTACTAACTACAATGATGTTGGAATGGATAAAATGCTTTGATATTGTAAATATGTAAATAGCTTTATCTTGTTCTTTGAAAATATAATTAAAATAATTTAACATTTATCGGTCATAATTCTTGATAATAAAAACAGAACCCACATATATACATACATGTATGCATATATATGTGTGTGTGTGTGTGTGTGTGTGTGTGTGTGTGTGTGTGTGTGTGTGTGTGTGTGTGTGTGTGTGTGTGTGTGTGTGTGTGTGTGTGTGTGTGTGTGTGTGTGTGTGCGTGCGTGTGTGTGTATATATATATACATGAAGCCCGGTGGCTTAGTGGCAGCGTTTCATGTTCCCATGACACAGGTCCGAGGTTCGATTCTCGGGCTGGGCAAGGTTGACTCAGCCTTTCATCCCTTCAGTGGGTCAATTAACTGAGTACCAAGCATGCTTGGGAACTAAACACTGGGGGTCTTACGTTAGGCTGACCACCTAACTGGGACATATGCTTCGCACCCCAGGGCCCTCGGTCGTGAAAACAGTTATGGGCACTGTAGTCCTTGGCCCACATGGGCTGTTGTGCCATGGAGTTTAATTTATTTTAGTATATATATATATACATATAATTTTCTCTGCTCTCAGCAATGTTATTCTGAAATGTCAATTTTTAAGAAGAAAATAACCGCACGCTTCTTTTGAAGCAAGGAAGTCGATTGAAAAATCGTTTACGTTAATTACATCGAGGCAGACAACAATTTACACTGATACCTAATCAAACTTAATTACGATTTAAATTATAGTTGTAAACACTACTCTAAATTTCAAAGTGAAACTTAGATTTTATTTTAAGACAGGGGAAAGGATCAATATTCCTGTATAAATTTCAATCCATTCACACAGTGTGGTTGTTCTCAATTAAACCACAGACAAATATTTTGAGGACAAACTGAATAAGGATTTCATTTATATAGATATTTTCCATAATTTCGCTCAGTTTCTGTTAGTTTGTCTTTGTTGTCTTTCCATGATCATTTTTGCCCTCAACAGCCAATAAAGTCGTTAAATACAATTCAAAGGGAATTCTGAACCCCTCCAAATATTTCTTCCAGTGTAATGAATCGAACCCACGAACTGTTAAACGAAAAGCCAGAGAACTAATCATTCCCTTCTCTATTTATCTTATTTCTGGAGAATCTATACTTAATATTTTCATCATTAATATAGGAGATCTCTTCCTTTTTAAATACAATTATATTCGCAAATTGTAGAGATATTTAGGCATACGTCAGATGGTTGAATCGAACCATCAAACTTTTAAGCTCAATGCCAGAGAATTAATCATTATGCTGTCTATTCTATTCATTTCTGTGGATATCAGTAAATAATTCTCATTATTAAAGTATGTGCTCTTCTTTTTTAACTATGAGTATATATTTTTGCAAACTGTAGAGACATCGTAGTAAATTATATTTATTGGAACTAAACGTAAAGTTTCTTTTTAAAATAAAATCTTTCTGGAATACAAAAGAATACATTACTAAATAATTAGTTAGAATATATCCACTCCCACTCAAAACTTAAATTATTGGTTCTACCAAAAGTTGTTTCATAGGATTTTTCTAATTAGTTCATTTAATCCCATTTAGTTAAACTATATAGTTAAAATCATTAATTAGTAAATTCGTAATTTCATTTGCTAAGAATTCAGATTAAAAATATTAAGTTTTCGTAAATGGGGTCTTCTGAACATTAGTTGAAACTAATAAAAAATATTTAACTTTTAACCTTTTTATTAAAATTAGAATCTCTTGTCCTCTTAACTTTATTTTATCTTTTCTTTTTTTGTACTTATATTAATACTTTGAGCAAAACTATTACCTTTATTGAATATATAGTATCATAAATATTAAGTTGATATATTTATGACTTTATGAATAAAAATGAGAAATATTAATTTAAATTCTCAGTCACCATTTTTGTGTGCTTTGTTGCACAGAATTATGCTCTTTTTTCATTCTTACAATTTAATGAATTAAACCAAGTTATAAATAATAAGTTTAAGATTCTAGAAACTAAAAAATAGTATTACAAGGCATATATTTGGTAGTATAGATGATAGCCTAAAATAAACAACAACAACAATAACAACATAACCATAACAAGCATGTTTTAATATATTATTCTATGCATTGACATATTGATGTAATGTTTTTATATAACACATAGTATAGATATAATTTAAATTCTTTCTTTGAAGTGTTATTCATCGGATTAAAACCTTGAAATTTTAGTACTCATGAACAGAGCCCACATTAGCCTAATTGGGGAGTGGGATGAGAACTTCTTTGGAAATCCCGTCTTCACAACAACAACAAACATTTTATTCGATTTGGCAAGTGATTCTATTCAATTGACAATGTAAAGTATAAACTTTCTTTTCTAAATATTTCTACTATTTTCTCCAGAAAATCATGAGTATCTTATGTTTACCCGTTCATGAGTATTGTATGTTCGCCAGAAGATCACGAGTATCTTATGTTTCCCCATTCATGAGTATTGTATGTTCTCCAGAAGAACATGAGTATCTTATGTTTTCCCATTCATGCGTATTGTATGTTCTCCAGAAGATCACGAGTGTCTTATATTCTCTAAATAATGAGTGTCTTACGCTCTCTAGATAATGAGCATCTTATGTTTTCCAGATCATGAGTACCCTAAGTTCTCTAGATCATGAGTATTTTATGCTCTCCAGATCACGAGAGTCTTATGTTCTCCAGATCATGAGTACCTAATGTTCTCCAGATCATGAGTACCTAATGTTCTCCAGATCATGAGTACCTAATGTTCTCCAGATCATGAGTACCTAATGTTCTCCAGATCGTGAGTATCTATGTTTTCCAGATCAAGAGTATCTTATCTTGATCAGAAAAATCAGTTCTCTTGGTCAAAAATATCTTAAATTATGAACAGATCATGAGTATCTTACGGTCTTATCATTGAGTTTCAAATCACATTGTAATTAATCCGTGAACATTGGTTATGTGATATTAAGCACATTTCAGTCGACTTGATGCCGATATCACTTCATTTGTGTCCATCTGGATTTGTCAAATCAAGTAACAAAAACTCATGGTACACAAGCGTATAATCCATCACTATATATTAAGTCTGCCCTTAGTAGAAATAGGTATTTTCTCACCATTCTGCCTTGAAATTATAGGTGATACAAATTTAATGGTTGCTCTTCGATTCAGCTTCAATACAACTGAAATAAATCGATTTTGAGTGATCGTTACAAAAGGAATCTGGCTCAGGTTTTAAGACAATGTTTGATTGATTCAGAATTGTTTTGATATTCATGAAATTACAGAGTAATGAAGAATTAAGCAACACGTGCAGTTTATTGTCCCGCTTCAATGCATCCGACATCACGTGAAGCTAAAAATCTTAAACTGCTCTTACGAATGCAATATAAATACGTTTGTCATGAAAACAGCTTATACCAAAGTTCTAATTATATCATCTCTAAGATAACATTTTCTAAGCTTACTTGAAAGGTGTTGTATATATACGCGTCTTTTTAAAAAAGCTGTGAATATCAATTTTTAAAACTAAATTTCCTTAGAAGCAATAGAATAGCAATCTTATTTTTTAATTACTCATTGTAATCTCATTCATCATTGCGGAAACATTTATACAAGAAACAAGCTGCAACTTGTAATCGGTATCTGAAAGTGCTGCAAGTGGTATTGTCGTGTGTCAGCCAAGCTGGCAGTATGGAGTGCGCTGCTCCACTTTTCCAACTGAACCCTATTTTGGTGTGGAGTGCGACTTCCTCAGTACACACATGCCATAGGGACCCGTTTATAGGGTAAGCAACCATTCACTCACATTCATACAAGGAAAGGACAAAGACAGGATAGATAGAGAGAGTAAAGTACATCCATGCCCGAACCGGGATTCAAACACAGGACCTCCTTACCCGCAGTCAGACACGCTGACCACTAGACATGTTGGGCGGCTGCAAGTGGTATTAATGATTTTTAATTCTCTTTTTGTACAGTAATTAAAAAAAATATTAGGTACAGAATGTACCTAAGTTCAAAATTCTTATTTGTTATATAATGCCAGATACTAGGATTTATACCTTTCAGCACTACAAGGGGTGGAAGTGGGTGTTCCATCGTATCCCTAAAAATGTTTCTTCGTAATTTAGAAACAAGAACAAAGCAGAAGATCCCCACACTTAGCCTGAAAACAGCAGCGATATCATTTCACATGGAAGACTTTGAAACCACTACTATGTTTAAAATACTTCAGCTGCAATATAAGAATATGACGGATCTACGATAGTGTCGGGACCCGAACTCACAACCTTCTAATAATGATAGCAAATGCCCAAGCCAACGAGGTCACCGCGGCTATGAAAATTCAAATAAACAAAAAATGTTTTACTTCATTTACAATTCAAGAATTATTAACAGCATTCTCAATCTAAAATTATTAATCATCTTTAGAAAGATAACTATTGCTAATTATCGAATAAAAAAATATAGGAAATATCTTCTCGAAATAATACCTTTTTTTATTTCAAGTTTTTAAAAACTCACCAATTTCAGAAATAAAATCCTTAACATTAAAAGAACATTGGATCACGAAAGTAAAAATTAAATAAGAAACGACTATAGCATAAGAGCTATAAAAGGAATACCAGATGATTAAAAACAAAATCCAGTCTCTGTTTAAACAGCAAATGTCTTTTTTTTATTTATTTTAGGTGCATTAAAAGGAAAAAAGACAGTAAAACTCACGTTATTGTTAGGTTAACAAAACTAGATAAAAGTTTTTCTTTTGGGATTTGAAATAGAACTAAAGAAAAACTATAAGAACTGCGGAATCTCTTTTAAAAGACATGATTAGTCTCAAGTTTCGTGTTTTGATTTCAAACAACTTTCAAAAAAAGATGGCTGTGCAATTATTGTCCTAAACAAAAATTTAGTTTGATAATTTTTCTCGATAGCGAACTATAGTTGAAATATTATTGAGCTTTCAATTTTCTTAATATTTAATCTGGAAAAGATTTTTTGTGTTTTTAATAGTTCGAAGTACTTACATTTATTATTTTAAATCTAATACAGAAGAAAATTAAAGGGAAAAATTCCTTTAATTCTATTTTTTATTTTCATTATTTTTATTTTTAAATATTTCAAGAAAAAATTTTTATACGTGATTTCATTCACTTGAAGCTTCTACACAGAAGTTAGAAAATTTCAACTATATTAATAATATTTATAATTAAATCTGTTCATACAATAAATGATTATCAAAATCATGATGCTGAAATAATGTGAAGTTTAAACTTACATACATATTTATATATGTATATGTATTTCACAAGCATAATTTGAATTACTAACATTTACACAATAATTAGAATTTTCGCAATACATTTGGTGCAAATGCAGCTTAAATAAAATTACCAAAATATAAATAATTGAAAATTATTTAAAATTTTAACAAATATTAAAACAGGAATAATAAAACAAAAAGACAAGACAATACTATTTACCTATAGTAAACAGATAGAACAAGAACAACAGATAGAAAACCAATAGACAAAGAAGATTTAAAAGATGAAGTTTAAAATTTGAATTATTTAAATAGATATACAGAATTAAAAGGAAATGGAAGAGAAATCATAATAAATCAACCAATACGACCAGCTTCGTCATTGGATGTTGACCTTATAGGAGCGCACACCCACACAAGTATATATATATATATATATATATATATATATATATATATATATATATATATATATATATATATATATATATATATATATATATATATATATATATATATATATATATATATATATGACACATTCGCAATACTGGTAACTCATTAAAACTCGTAAAACAATACTTGAACAGATCGAGATTAATGTAAATTCATGGTTTTAATGCTGGGTATACTTGTTGATGACATTTTCTGTGACACTTAATCCCAGATTCAGTCATAAGGATACCATATGATAATCATAGCATTTGCACGGATGGTTCAGGAAAGCAAAAGGGACTAGTTGGATATATACACCCCCCCCATTTGGCGACTCTACAACTTTTTTCATCACCAAGCTGAATGTATGTTTGAAAAGAAAATTTCCCAAAGTCTACACAACTGAAACACTGAAAAAAAATGCAACAAAAAAAATCTGGAAAATAACGAAAACTCAAATTGGCGTAACACTATAATCAAAACAAAGGACGCCAGATGGGGAGGGATATATCATACTTACAGCAGTAAAAGTTACTGAAACACAAGTGGGTAAAAGTTTATTATCGAGTACCCCTGGATTCTTTGGAGACTTTTTTAAAGCCAAGATAGGCGCCAAGATGTGACTTACAAAATCCCCACTACGTAAAAGCTGTTATAAAGGTAGGGTTACCAGAAATTAAATTTTATCACCAAGACTTATCACTAAATTTTTCCCCAAAGTAAGGGGTACCCGATTCTATACTGAACCCCATTAGTGTAGGCCAAATCCATAATTTTGTTGATTAATGTGTAAAATTATCCAACATTCGATGTCAATTTGTGCAAATTTGTCACCTTTTGAATGAAGCATTTAAAAGGTTAAAAAATGGAAGACGCTAAAGGACCAAGATTATAACCAGTTGTGGTTATAAAAATGCAATATGTGTTAGGCTTAATTTAATAATAACGATATTTAGACCAAAAATCATCAAAACTTTACTAAGACACAATATTATTTACAAAGATACTGAAAACTTTAATTGAAGAAAATAAAATGATATATATATATATATATATATATATATATATATATATATATATATATATATATATATATCGAATATAGTTTATTCTCCTAATTAACTTTGAATGATTGCAGTTTTCATTAAGAACACAACATAACAGATAACAATCCAATCTCCAATTCAAGGGTGTAATTTACTAAATTCCATATAGTAGATTACATTAATAGAAAGAATATAATATTATAATGTTGAATAGTTGAGTTTACCTAAAGAGACTTCTTTCCTTACTCAAAAAAACATTTTCTACAGAAATTTTCTTCAAACTAAACATTTTTTTTGGAATAATTTCTTGTGTACAGTATATTTTTATTTTGCGTAAGCGATTTCTTTCTGTGTATACATTTTGTTATACAAGTACTTTTAAAAACCTGTCAGTACAATTACTTCGATTTCAATTTAACAATGAACTCCGTTTTCTCTCTTTAATAAAAATTCATTGTTAATATTTACTTAGATAACGATGTTTAGCTAAGCTAGTGAGAAATAAATTTCAACTATTTTTATCGGAAGTTTCTGCAGAAACGCGTGGATTCTGTAAAAGGTTATTCTGATAAAGTTTATCAAAAGGTTATTTTATAAAGATACACGATTCCAAAAAGAAAATATTTCATAATAATTAATATAAACTGCTATTACAACCTGAACATAATAATGAATAGCAATAGAAATAAATGATTGCTATTATATATTGCACTAAAATAGCAGAGCATATTTAGATATAGAATAGCATAAAATTGATTATAGAAATTTGTTTGCACTCTAATTTTATTTTGAATAGATGACGTCACATTTCTCTCATTAATGATGCATAGAAATTTTTTAAGAAATTTTATTATGCATTTGGCGGAAATATTTGGCTTAAAATATTTTTGCCGAATATATTTTAAATATATGTAAATATAAGCAAAGAATATATTCCCTTTCCTAAAATGATGTAATGACAATTTTCACACTACATACTTCCCTGTGTTTGATCATTATCAGATGTAATATGACAAAAAGTGTTATTATTGTTGATAAATTTTCATGATAAATATAATTGCTATAGAAATTTGTTTCTATTATATTTTAATGATTTTGAAAATAAAACACCATACCCATTTACAATTAATTGTTAATTTGCTTCATAATTTCAAATTATTCAGTTAAATAATGAACATTACTATGTTTTATTCAAATTCATCAGTTAAATATTTTTATTATATTTGTTTGAGCAAAAAACATTTATCTTTAAATATTCAGATATTAAAATCAGTTGGAAAATTATTCACAACCAAATATTCAGGTGAATATAATTTACATAAAAAAAGTCATTGATTAAAGTTTCAAACAGAAAATTCATCTTTTATTATATCACCAGTTACAATCAAATTTAAATAATGTTATCTAATGCAACTAAACTTAACTTCAATACGAATTTTTAATGAGAAATGAATAAACTTAATCTTGTTACGGTATTTTTAATGAGAAATGAATAAACTTAATTTTGTTACGGTAGAAAAAAGAATAAATTCCAATCACTCTTGGAACTTTTCTTTTCATAAAAATCAAAGAAACTAGATTAATTTCTAGCTTTGCTATTTTTAAAGTCTATTTAAATATTAAAGAACCTGAAAGTGAAAAATTAATTTAATTGTTTAGGCAATTTAAATAATTATTAATAGTTATTTTTGTGATTTTTCATAAAAACAATAATTGATTATATTTTTACAATTAGCAAAACTTTTATACAATAAAAAGAATCATCCTATATTATTATAAATTACAGCTAGATATTATCAAATTAAAATATAAAAAAATTAAGAAATTTTATTAAATTAAGAAATTAATGCAGACTGGAATGATAATGAATAAAAGTTTAAGACTTTAGTTTTAAGATGTAGTTTTGAATGTCTGAAATATTGAAATAATAACGAAATGTAATTTTAAAAAATAAAAATATCAAAAAATAAATAAAAAGTAAAACCAATTATAAACACATCAAAATGAATTTAAAAGTCATATAAATGAAAATAAAATTAATAATATCAATCATTAAAAATCAAAAATTAAAATATATAAAATTTTTCATAAAATTAAAATTAAAAAAGGGTAAATAAAGTTATAAAAAATTTAAAAGCGATTTAAATATATATATATATATATATATATATATATATATATATATATATATATATATATATATATATATATAATTTAATAAATTTTAACATTTTTTAATTTAAAATAAATTTATCAAAATAACCAAACATAATATTTATCTACATGAAATATTTAATCTAAAATTTTAAGTAAAGTAAAAGTTAAGTAAAGCAAAAGTTTAAGTGAAGTAAAAGTTAAGTAAATAATTTTTGAAAGATAATATTCCTGCAATAAAAGTTTATTAATATCTGCATTGTTACATTTGAATATTCAATAAATATTCGCAGAAAAAATTAATTCAAAATGTATAAAAGTTACCTTTAATTAAGGAAATTAATTTTTCCGATGACAATTTTTAATCGAAATCAAACTCTTTCAAAAATATTTTTCAATATTTTAGTAGTTTATTCATATTTAAAGAAAGTTAATAATTTGAAACGAAAATAACATGAGAAAGAAGAAAAATGTTGTCCCAAGAAAACTTTTGTCAATATTTTTATTTAATGCTTATTTTTCAAAAAATTTCATGCAATTATTATTAAGTAAAAAAACTTTTCATATCACAGATATTTTTTATTTAAATAAAATTTCATTTTATTTAATTGTACAATCAAAAATACAGTTTATAGTATAATTACATAAATAAAAAATATACTAAAAATATTCAAATAAAGAAATGTGAAACACGTCAAAAAATTGATTGTTTCAATAGTATAAAATAGAAAAAAAATCAAACTTTTTGATCTGAATTGCAGCTTTAAGTAATGTGTTAAAATATCTGCCAATAAAATACCTTAAAATATATATTGAAACTGTCAATCAAATTTTTCTAGAGTTTTATTGGCAGCAGTTTAATTGATAGCAAAGTGAGCTCTAAAAATGGATCCGCCTTTAAGTCATTATTTTATAAGCAATCGATATTGTTTTTATTTTCTTTCAATATCTTTGCATGAATATTCAAAGATAATGAAAACTATATAGAGGATATTAGTAATTTGTTTTGAAATGAGAAACTGTTATCAAAAATTTAATAGTTTGTAAGAAAAGTAAAAGTTTACAAGCACCTAACTTTTATTAAACATCTGTGACGCAGTAAAGACTTATTCCACTAATACAAAATTTCACTCATTATTTTGTACACATTACTTGTAATTTATTAATTCTAAACTAGGATTTATTGCTCAAAGTCGACTGAATTTTATCTGAACTGAGTAACTAATTTTATATTAAAACTGACTAAATTATTTTTAAAAAAGAGTAACTATTTTTCTTAACATTTAGTTTTGATGATTCAATTCCCACTTTTACATATTCAAACAGGTATCTGTTTAGTTACTACTTTGATCTTTAATTCGAAGATTCATAAGTTGGATTCCCAGTTAGAGTTTATATATTTTCTTCCTTCTCCTTAAGCTGTAAATATTGATCTAGTCAGTTATCTAGGGTAAAAGAAACTTTAGACTGACAAAAGTAAATTGTTTAACCTTTGCTAGGAATATATTTAAAGCGTTGGAAATACACTTCAAAATTAAGCTCCTTATCGAATAAACTAAGCTAGTAGCTCAAAGATTGGCCCTATGATGTTCGTTTTATCAGTCCTTTGGTTTGAATACGTCTGGAGCATAGGTTCTTGTAATGATTCAGGTTCTACATTAGTCTCGTGGTTGGTCGTTGAGCAATTACCATGGGTGTAATGGTCTGGAGAAAATTTCTTCCCCTATCAGATGAATGTCAAATTGAGGGAGTGGATCCTCTGGTGGTATCATCGGAAGAGCTTAGAGCAAAGTCATACTTTCACCTTCGTGGTGATCTGATTAAGCGAAATACTCTCTCCCTATTGACTTCAATTCGCATAGCCAATGGCATAGCGAGCTTGGCTTGCCCAAGTGTCAAGAGCAACAACACTTTAGTCTCTAATTGAGCTAGCAATAGAAAACCCTGAAATAAACCAAATCTGATCGAAATAACCTTCTATTTGTAGTTGTGCATTGGTAGTGATTATATAACTGAGAAAAATCTAATGTAACTACAAACTAAAGCTTCAGATTATCACGTTTAATACAAATAAATTCTATGAATACGGCTTAGACAACTTTTAACTTCATTGATCTGCAGAACTATAGCACAAAAAGAAATTCCATGGTGTACTCTACAATATGATAAATTTTTCTTAACATTTAATTGGATATTTAGAGTAACATCTCTCTCCATTGATACAGCAGGACTAATGAGCATGATGGCCTCTTATAATAATACTTTTTTAGAGAAGGATTGGTAAAAATTTACAATCGGATACCCCTTGATTCTGTGGCGATTTTTAGATGTCAAGATAGGCACCTAGATGTGACTAACAATATGGCCACTACCTTAAAGCTATGTATACAAAGATAGGGTTACCACGGTTACCAGAAATTAAATTTTATCGCCATGAGATACATCGCCAAACAATGCAGTACCCGATTCTCTACCGAAC
Source organism: Latrodectus hesperus (assembly GCA_037975125.1). Lineage (NCBI taxonomy): Eukaryota > Metazoa > Arthropoda > Arachnida > Araneae > Theridiidae > Latrodectus > Latrodectus hesperus. The sequence continues at coordinate 7,127,736 of CM075860.1, read as the reverse complement.
CCAAAAGATTCATTTCAAAATGTTTTTCCTTTTAAGGCCCACATTCTAGGAAAATTTCCCGTTTCGGCAATACAACAAGTGGAATTGAGAAAATCTTATATAGTTGGACATTTAATGTATGTAATTTGGAATCAAAAACCAGGAATGTTACCAGATTCGGTCTTCCACCTTCAGATATATCAAATTTTAAAAAGTTCATTCATAAATGATAAGTAAACTATATTCAAAGTTGATTTATTTTTCTAAAAAGTTAAATAGGAAAAGCAAAAGAGTTTATATAAGATATATTGAAATGGGCGAAATGTTTCTTAATAATCACAGTCAGTAAAAGAATTTTAAATTTATATCTTGGAAAAACACACCTGTCAAATTATAATTGAGTGAAATATACAAAATAATACTGCATTCCGAATTATTTCTTAACAGATCATTTTAAGAAGGGCATATATAAAAACTAATTTATTACCGCGAAAGAAAATTTACTAATAAATAAACTTCAAAAATGTAAAGAACTCTTCTCTGAGAGTAAAATCAAAATACTATTCCGTTTATTGAATTTCAGTTAAAGATTAAAAGAAACATAAAAAATACAGCTTTCACAAACAAGATATGTTAGGTTTGTGAGTTATAGAAAACAAATAAAACAATAATTGTATCACTGAATTTTTTAAGGCTTGATTTGTCTCAAGTTTCGTGTATTTTGATATCAACCCGAATTTCAGAGAAGGAATTAAATTCTTTATTAAATGTCATGTCTATATGACTAATAATCTTTTATGTAACGGCAACCGTAATACTAGCTCTAGAATTCTTTAACTACACAAAGAAATTAAGTTTTATGTTTTTATGGACATAATTAAATTTATTATTTGATTTGCCGTTTTGTAAAAATAATATTTAATAATGAAAGATTTTTAATTAAAGAATTTCATAATTTTTATACATTTAAGCATTTAAAGCGACAAAACACCATGCGGATTGTTTTACTGTATTTTCCTTGCAGATTTATCTGAGAAATTATAAAAAATACCAATTCATCAATTTATATAATAAATCTTCAATTTTTTTTCTTCCATGTGTTTAGTATTCACACATTTTCCGTTATTTGATATTTTCTAAGGTATATTGACAACTCGTTTTTTTATATTTATCTTTTGCAATTATTTATAAAGTTATTAAATTTTTTATTATTTGGTTTATGTATACATTTGTGATAATAAAACTAAACTCCATGCAACGACAGCCTATATGGGCCAAGGCCTACAGTGCCCATAACTGTTTTCATGACCGAGGGCCCTGGGGTGCGAAGCATATGTCCCAGTTAGGTGGTCAGCCTAACGGAAGACCCCCAGTCTTTAGTTCCCAAGCATGCTTGATTCTCAGTTAATCGACCCACTGAAGGGATGAAAGCCTGAGTCAACCTTGCCCAGCCCGAGGATCGAACCTCGGACCTGTGTCATGGGAGCGTGAAACGCTGCCACTAAGCCACCGGGCTTCATTTGTGATAATAATTATTAAAAATATGTACTTTATAATGTAAGTAAATTATTTCCATATAATAATTATACACACCCACCGATGGCTATTATAGTTGCTAAACCAAGAAGGGACACGCTACAATTGGGAAATGTACTTGAAAGATTGACGAATATGAGATATGTAAATGATTAATCTTTCAATGCTATCCTGTAAAATAAGTTGTGGAACGAATGCTTCAACGCATATAAATTAAGAAATTGCATAGTAGGATTCTCATACACGCAAACTGCATTTGAACGTTGTTCGCTATCGGAAAATTGTTGTGATGCTTCGTGTAAGAAAGAAATTCATACAAGCAGTTTTCTGATCTGGTGGATGTTGAATTGTAGCATATCGGGATTGCGGTTTACCATATCACGCAGATATGCGATATGTTATCTGAATGAATGAAAGGGAGAGGGAGATCTATCATGAAACTTGAGTCATGAAACGTTAGGCAACAAGTGTCTGTACGGACAGTTAAACGATTTCATGTCAGTTCAGTGACCATATCATCTGCTATTTTTGAAACTACATCAGAATCAGTAGCGCTTTAAGTGGTGAGGTCTACAGTGAAGCTGGACGAAAGAATGGTGCGATATGTTCTTCGATAATCTCCGGCTCTGTTTGCCACATCATGTTTGTCCATCCATGTTCGGTGATTGTCAGTGCTCATTCGATGTCATTATACTGGCCCATTACCTGGAATGATAGTATGGAGTAGCAGTAGCAGTGAATGCACGTCTTGCTAAGCTCTTCTTCAGATGGACTGCACTTTGAACAGTTGCCGTTGCATTTTTGTTGTGTTACGGTGCATAGCTCTATCCTATATACAACAACAAAATACCATATTTAGGCCAATCGCATATTGCAGGTGCTTTAGAAACTTTTCTTAATACAGGAAATATTTTGCTGTTGTCCAGTCCTTCATATAATTCTCATGTGCAAAAATTAATATAGAGCGACAACCATATTCAACACGTTATTCAAATCTTCCCCAACTATCAAACATCTTAAATTCCTTAATTATATGCAAAAATAGATAAAATATAAATTTGCAATTTAGAAATAATTTATCATGATGCCAATATTTCTATGAGATTGAACATTTGCTTCTAAAGTTATTTGTTATCTATTGGTAGGCACTGGTTGTGATTAATAATTCGCCTACAGCGTATGCCACATTCATTCATCACCTCAGAAGAAAGGACAAAGAAACACAGAGAGAAATGAACATTCATGCTTGAAGTAGGGTTTGAACCTCGAACCAACAGCTTACGAATCAGGTACCCTAACTAATCAGCCATCGGTCGGTCTAAAATTAAGAGATTCATGTGAAAATAGTTTCCAGAAGCATGGCCCGCTTGTAACAAAAATCACCATTTAAAAACATGGCTGTATAGAAATTCTACAAATATTAGAGAAGAGGTTATTTTAGATAATTTCATAATGTTTTGGTTATTTCCAATTGATGTCATTAAAAACAGCCAACAAACTCATAATTTTGAACGACGTTCGAATAATATTCCTCACACACTGGTGAATTGGTTTGTTTCTTGCACAATGGTAATTTTTGCACATGAAGGTTAGTTAGATCAGCAGCTACAAATAATATTCCTCACACACTGGCGAATTGGTTTGTTTCTTGCACAATGGTAATTTTTGCACATGAAGGTTAGTTAGATCAGCAGCTACAAATAATATTCCTCACACACTGGTGAATTGGTTTGTTTCTTGCACAATGGTAATTTTTGCACATGAAGGTTAGTTAGATCAGCAGCTACAAATAATATTCCTCACACACTGGTGAATTGGTTTGTTTCTTGCACAATGGTAATTTTTGCACATGAAGGTTAGTTAGATCAGCAGCTACAAATAATATTCCTCACACACTGGTGAATTGGTTTGTTTCTTGCACAATGGTAATTTTTGCACATGAAGGTTAGTTAGATCAGCAGCTACAAATAATATTCCTCACACACTGGCGAATTGGTTTGTTTCTTGCACAATGGTAATTTTTGCACATGAAGGTTAGTTAGATCAGCAGCTACAAATAATATTCCTCACACACTGGTGAATTGGTTTGTTTCTTGCACAATGGTAATTTTTGCACATGAAGGTTAGTTAGATCAGCAGCTACAAATAATATTCCTCACACACTGGTGAATTGGTTTGTTTCTTGCACAATGGTAATTTTTGCACATGAAGGTTAGTTAGATCAGCAGCTACAAATAATATTCCTCACACACTGGTGAATTGGTTTGTTTCTTGCACAATGGTAATTTTTGCACATGAAGGTTAGTTAGATCAGCAGCTACAAATAATATTCCTCACACACTGGTGAATTGGTTTGTTTCTTGCACAATGGTAATTTTTGCACATGAAGGTTAGTTAGATCAGCAGCTACAAATAATATTCCTCACACACTGGCGAATTGGTTTGTTTCTTGCACAATGGTAATTTTTGCACATGAAGGTTAGTTAGATCAGCAGCTACAAATAATATTCCTCACACACTGGTGAATTGGTTTGTTTCTTGCACAATGGTAATTTTTGCACATGAAGGTTAGTTAGATCAGCAGCTACAAATAATATTCCTCACACACTGGTGAATTGGTTTGTTTCTTGCACAATGGTAATTTTTGCACATGAAGGTTAGTTAGATCAGCAGCTACAAATAATATTCCTCACACACTGGTGAATTGGTTTGTTTCTTGCACAATGGTAATTTTTGCACATGAAGGTTAGTTAGATCAGCAGCTACAAATAATATTCCTCACACACTGGTGAATTGGTTTGTTTCTTGCACAATGGTAATTTTTGCACATGAAGGTTAGTTAGATCAGCAGCTACAAATAATATTCCTCACACACTGGCGAATTGGTTTGTTTCTTGCACAATGGTAATTTTTGCACATGAAGGTTAGTTAGATCAGCAGCTACAAATAATATTCCTCACACACTGGTGAATTGGTTTGTTTCTTGCACAATGGTAATTTTTGCACATGAAGGTTAGTTAGATCAGCAGCTACAAATAATATTCCTCACACACTGGTGAATTGGTTTGTTTCTTGCACAATGGTAATTTTTGCACATGAAGGTTAGTTAGATCAGCAGCTACAAATAATATTCCTCACACACTGGTGAATTGGTTTGTTTCTTGCACAATGGTAATTTTTGCACATGAAGGTTAGTTAGATCAGCAGCTACAAATAATATTCCTCACACACTGGCGAATTGGTTTGTTTCTTGCACAATGGTAATTTTTGCACATGAAGGTTAGTTAGATCAGCAGCTACAAATAATATTCCTCACACACTGGTGAATTGGTTTGTTTCTTGCACAATGGTAATTTTTGCACATGAAGGTTAGTTAGATCAGCAGCTACAAATAATATTCCTCACACACTGGTGAATTGGTTTGTTTCTTGCACAATGGTAATTTTTGCACATGAAGGTTAGTTAGATCAGCAGCTACAAATAATATTCCTCACACACTGGTGAATTGGTTTGTTTCTTGCACAATGGTAATTTTTGCACATGAAGGTTAGTTAGATCAGCAGCTACAAATAATATTCCTCACACACTGGTGAATTGGTTTGTTTCTTGCACAATGGTAATTTTTGCACATGAAGGTTAGTTAGATCAGCAGCTACAAATAATATTCCTCACACACTGGCGAATTGGTTTGTTTCTTGCACAATGGTAATTTTTGCACATGAAGGTTAGTTAGATCAGCAGCTACAAATAATATTCCTCACACACTGGTGAATTGGTTTGTTTCTTGCACAATGGTAATTTTTGCACATGAAGGTTAGTTAGATCAGCAGCTACAAATAATATTCCTCACACACTGGTGAATTGGTTTGTTTCTTGCACAATGGTAATTTTTGCACATGAAGGTTAGTTAGATCAGCAGCTACAAATAACATTCCTCACACACTGGCGAATTGGTTTGTTTCTTGCACAATGGTAATTTTTGCACATGAAGGTTAGTTAGATCAGCAGCTACAAATAATATTCCTCACACACTGGCGAATTGGTTTGTTTCTTGCACAATGGTAATTTTTGCACATGAAGGTTAGTTAGATCAGCAGCTACAAATAATATTCCTCACACACTGGCGAATTGGTTTGTTTCTTGCACAATGGTAATTTTTGCACATGAAGGTTAGTTAGATCAGCAGCTACAAATAATATTCCTCACACACTGGCGAATTGGTTTGTTTCTTGCACAATGGTAATTTTTGCACATGAAGGTTAGTTAGATCAGCAGCTACAAATAATATTCCTCACACACTGGCGAATTGGTTTGTTTCTTGCACAATGGTAATTTTTGCACATGAAGGTTAGTTAGATCAGCAGCTACAGTTTAATCGGTAGCTTAAGTAAATTCTAAACTACTGGAAACATCCATGTCCAAGGTAGGATTTGAATCCTCAAATTGTAGAAGCGAAGGTCAAAGCACTCGGTTCCCGTCAACCCACTCTCATGGAAAGAAATTAGAACTGAAAACATTTTAACGTATATTGGCTTGCACAAAATCTAGTTTGTACTCCAATAACTTTTAAACGCAAAAATGATGCATTTTTTATCTAAAGATCATGGTCTTTAAATTTTGTAAAGAAGTAAGAGCTACGGATTTTGGCTCCACGATAAAGTGAATGGGAAAAGAATTGCTTTTGAGTAAGGATTGGTTCAATCCTTTCAAATCCTTTAAACTATCCATGTTGTTGGTGTGTTGCGTTGATAGGTCTATGCATATTAAACTCGGGTACAGATGTCGTATTATCCAGCACGGCAAATTCTGAATTATTTTGGGGACAGAGAAATGTTGCGAAGTTGACGTATTGTGACGTCTCGTTATGATGCAAATAGTAGGGTTGCCCAAATAGAAATTTTCTTCCTAATTCTTATAGGTCTCCATCTCTATGACGTATTAAAAACCAGGTTGCCAGATAAACAAGAAAATCCGCCATGAAATCACAATTTGGCAAGCTGGATTATACGGCATCCGTGGGTAATTTCGTAACATCTAATATGCCTTCATAGTAATGTAGAAACTTGCAAAGAATTGTGACATATCAGGTGTGAATTTCGTTTCTTGTCCATGCCCAGAAATTATTCGCTATTATCTATTAGCTGTAATTGGCAACATCGTAGACACCAGAAATTAAGCAACGTAATTAAATATTCATTCTTATGCAAATATAACTTGCGAAAGAAATTCAAAACCCTATTTGCAAAATAATATTCATGGAAAGATAATTTAAAATAAGAAATTTCATGCCGAAAAACGATTTTTCCCTTAAGCTCTTTGAATAAATGGGACATTTCCAAAAATATTTATTATATTTATATATGTTAAACAATATATCTTTTTACAGTGAATCATTCACGAAGAATTGAATCAGATCTATTTTAAAACATTAGAATTTCAAGTAAAGAAACTCATTTCTTAACTATTGATGTAACTTTTCATTTGTTGCATTTTACCAACAATTTATAAACTTGATTAAGAAAATTAATTCATGTTTATTATAGAAAATTAATTTTAGCCATTGGATTATTAAAATTTTATTTAACAGCGATCGTGTGTTTTCATTGAAGCTCATACTAATCCTGATTAAAACAAATTATTTTAAATAAATAAATTTGAGCTTTTGCGAAACAGTTTACATCGGTTATCATTAAAATATATATATTCATCATCATAGCATCCTAAAATTTAAAAAAAACTGTTTAAGTTCTCATAATTTGCAATGAAATATATTTTATTTTATGACTAGGGAATTTTTATTTACCTGGGTCTGATATAAAATCCATCTGAATGCATTTTTCCTTTCAGTTTTTTTATCATGTAATTTTACTCTGTGATTGGGAAACGGATCTCTTTTGGTACCCAAGCATTTTCTGGTTCTTTGCTCGACCAAAGTCTAAAGTAACAGTGTTGCCAAATGCTCAAATCAATCCTCCACTTAAGTTGCGTGCTTTGGTGATTAAAGTGTCAGCTCTGATATTTTGAACTTTTTACCAAACTGCTTCTCGAAGACCATTGATAAAAACCAACTTTCCAGCTGAATATACGGACTCATCATGGTCTACATATCGAAATGTCACGAGTTTGATCCCAGAAACTGTTGAACAGAGAGAGATGGGTGTTACGCTACTATTTATTGGTATTTTTTACGGAATGGCTACATAGGATTTTCTCTGTTTCTCCCATACAATATGCACACAAATAAGAATTACTATCTAGGAAAAGTCTTTTGACGAAACAATTTATGTGGTTGATATATAAAAATTCCAACAATCATAGGTCCTTTGGTTGACAACTACGCGGAATGAAAATAAAATAAATGTTCGTAGCGTAGGCCTCTTTCATAGTACACGACTTTTATCGTACGATAAAAAGTCACCGATTTTTATTGTGAGAAGTTATTTAAAAAAACCACACAATAGACTGGTCCCAGATAAAATATCGTTCCTCAGTGTGAAATAGAGGAGTCTATTGAGTAGTTTTTTAATAACTTCTCGTTGTATAAAATATCGGATGATTTTTTATCGTACAATAAAAGTCGTCTAGTGTGAAAGAGGCCTTAGTCCATTACGTTAAGCTGAGCTGGCAGCCGAATGGTTAGCGCTCTTGCCTTCGGTTCAACAGCTCGTGGGTTCGAATCCCACCTTGGGCATGGATGTTTGCAGTGGTTCGGAATCCACTTTAAACCGTAAGTCCCGGTCTAATTAGCCCTCGTGTGCAAAAAATGACCGCTGAGCGAAAAACAAACAAACAAAACCATTACGTTAAAATGTGTTTTTTTTTAAATCCAAACCAATTCATCATCCAACTGATCAAAACTCAATCAAATCTTGTTAGATGTGATTTACCCTGTATTTTCTGAATGCGTACGTTTTTATTCTAGCACTACGATTACTACTATTACACTGCTATTTAATATATAGTTCATCAAATTATAACAATATGATTTGTTTCACAGTCATTGCCCCTATTTTCGGAATGCATTCATTTTTATAAGAGCACTGCTCTTATTAGTATTGCATTGCTGTTTAATACACAGTTCATCAAATCATAACAATATGATGTGTTTCATAGCCATCACCCCATATTTTCTGAATGCATTCATTTTAAATTTAAATGTATTTCATTCTCCAAAATATATTTTTATCTTAAATATATTGCATTAATATATTTCATTAACTAAAGTATATATTACATTTAGTATATATATATATATATATATATATATATATATATATATATATATATATATATATATATATAATATATGATATATATATATATATAAATATATATATAAATATATATATATATATAAATATATATAAATATATATAAATATATATATATATATATATATATATATATATATATATATATATATATATATATATATATATATATATATATATATATATATATATATATATTACATTACATTACATTAAGTATAATACATTTAAAGTTAAAATATTTTTCCTTTAATAAAATTATATTTGTTTCTGATTTTTTGCTTCTGAAAGAAAAACGATTTAAAAAAATCAGACGTAAATTTGTTTTACTTTTTCGAATTATTTCATCATTACGCTCGAGTTTTGAAAATAAGCTTAATACCCACTAAAAAACTAATAGTAACAAAATAATGTATACCACAACTGAGAAACAAAAAAACAATTTCACATTAAAATTTTGAAACATATTTCTAATAACATTACGGTAATAAAATGCCATACCGCAGTTAAAAAGGGAAATTCTAATTTCAACTCACCAAAAAGTGTGCAAAAACTTTTTCCCTTTGTTCTTGCGCCAGGAGTGCGGAGTAAAAGAGAAACAAACATAAAAACCAATATTCTGATTAGGGTGTAAGCCGAGTTGGGTTCGAGAGTACATTTTGAACCTGGAGAGTCGTAAAAAACCCATAAAACGGTGGAGAAGTCTTTTAAAAAGAACGCTTAATCTCAAATGTCGGTGTCAGGCGATGATAAAGTAGAATCGGCAAGATGCTCCGTAGAATCGGATGGGATCTACCAGCAGATTGTTCTATTTAATAGTTGTGTTTGATCCTTTTTTTATGCTGCAATTAAAATCTTCGAAACATAATTTTTTATTAGGCTTATCAAACTACCCATTTTTTGTTTCATTTGTTCCATCAAATTTCTAATATAAACCGCAAGGAAATTGTCGAATTATCTCTGACGGAGAAAAATATGGATTTTATTTTCACATTGAGAAAAGTGAATTTGATTATTGAAAAATTAGAGAGGAAGTTTTAAACTATTTTTTCAGGTAGTATTATAATAAAATGTCAAAGGAATGTGTTTATAAGAATTACTTTCAAGCAAGCATTCATCTTGAAATTTTCAACAAATAATCTTCAAAATACTTTTTGTGTTTAATACCTGCATTGAAATTGTTTTTTTAAAACAATAATTATGTTAATAACATCAGTTGTTTAAAATAATATACCTTAATTTGTACTGCAAATGAAATAAAATATATGTAAATTCCAAAGTTTCAACTGAATTTGAAAAATTTCTCAATTATTTAGTGCCTTTTCTAAGGAATTAAAAAAAAACAATAGCAAAGTAACTTTTGCTTAATATTAAGAACTTTACATAAAGAAATATTGGCAAATTTTTCAATAATTCAAAAGAAACGAAATATTTTAAAACAACTGATATTAATTAAAATAATTTAATAAAAAGGGATTATAAAGTTGGAAATGTTTCAATTCCAATTTTATTTTTTTATTTTTATTTTTTTTTTTTTTTTTTTGAAGATTGAAGGATTTGAAAAGTTTATGTGCTTTTCTGTAAATTAAATACTAAATAATTAGTTTGTTATCCAAATATGAATGTTATGGATTTCAAAATAAACGCAAATATTTTTGATTTTATTAATAATTCCCATTTTTTCAATTAATTTCATTCAAAATTTGAAATTTTTGCCAATACCTACAGCCATTATTTATGATGTGTTTATTGTAGGTCATATCAAAACCTGCCGAGACAACACACACAATTGACCTCCATCTATTTCTCAACTTCAACCTCAAAATGGAAGAAGAAATATTATAATTGTAATTGTTTTTCAGTCCTACCCCCAAAAAACTTATTAATTTAGCAAAGTTATACATTTTTAACTTTAATAAGTTTTAATTCGAAATCGAAAACTATTAAATATTATATTTTAAATGTTCTTGTGAAATTGAATAACTGTTCTGAATATATTCATATTCATAAATGAAACTGCACTCTTTAATACAATCATATGTTATTTCTTAACTGTAACATATTTTGAATAAGAAATATTTATTAGAGGAATAAAATACATACTTGGCTATTAATTAATTTTATTAAAAATTTATTTTAATTCAAAATGCTAAATAAATATCTCACAATTCTTTGTAATGTTCTTTTAAAAGTTTAATAAACATAAAAATTATTGTTGAAAAATAATGTAATAAGTCTTTAAAAAGCTCAAAACTATATAATCTCATCTTCACTTAAAAATGTTTTTAAATTTGATTTAAATAATATACTTGAATTTAATATAAAGTTATTGTATCTATGCATAAATAAAGGAATATAAAGGAAAAAAGTTTTTAAAAATTCGAAATAATCTTATTCACGTATAAAGCTTAAATTGTATTTACAAAACATGTATCCCAATAGTTAGCAAATATAAATAAATGAATTAATAATATATAAAATGAAATAGATAATATAATTAATATAGTCATTAGTAAATATAAAATGAATCATTTTCACTATAAAAGTGAATTTTTGAATATGAATGTATTTCCTACCAGTGTATATAAAAACACCAGAGTATTAAATAAATACTTTATCACAAAAATGTGTGAATTAAATTTAATATTTGCACATTTACTATAAATCTTTTGCAACATTTTACAAAAAAGTAATATTTACTGAAAACAATCAGTAAAAAAATGTTAATTTCTTAAAAAATATTTTTTTCATTTAAAAATAATAATTTGAGCAGTGCAGTATTTTAGTTTGTAAATTACATATTGTGAATCAAACTTTTGAAAATAGATTTTCCAGTAATACATTCATTTCTTTTAAATGTATTTCTCTTTAAAGTATTTCATTTAAAATTAAATAACACACAATTTTGAAAATCGTTTCGTCTTTTTTTAGTGTGATCTCCTGCGATGTTGGCAAAATCTTACAGATACAGTAAAATCTCATTTTACGTTTCATAAAGGACAATATAAAAAAGTCATTATTTTGAAAAAAGTCGTAAAAATGGTCCTTACGATTGAGTGAAAGCCAAGTACTAAAATGAAATTGTTGGAATATTCGTATCAGATTAATCGATAACTTTCCTCGTGATATTTCTTTTTTCAAAAATTAATTGACAAGCACTTTTATTAACACACACAAAATTTTGTAACTCACTTCATGTGTTGGACAGTCACTCCCCACACTTTTTAAAAAGATATTGTGTGGAAAATTTGTATTTTTTCTTAAATTTCATCATGTATAAAGGCTGGGTTAAGTTGAAATATTTTCCCGATGACTATATTCCTGTGAACTCTGCCAACATTTTAATTCTAGAACCAGGGTTGTTGTTCTTCCTCTGGTATCTAGCCCAGGGTTGGCCTCTACCAGTTAATCCAGAAACAATGATGAAGTCATCAGCGGAGTTTCATCTTCACACTGGGGAGAGGAGAGTGCACCCCTTTGAAATTTTTAATCTGCATAATATTTCTCCATACGATACTGAACTCAGTCTTTTGTTGAATCTGGAATCGAACCCGCTAACTTCCAGATTGTTGTCTAGGTAATTTCCAGGTATTCCAACCCATCTAGTTGCCTAGTGATAAGGCAGTGCTGAGCAAAAGGTCCTGTATTTGATCTTAGCCACCGCTTCTGTATGAATTTGTAAGTGTGGGTGATTGGGTATTTTCCAAGTTTTTTTTTCCTTGTGACACAGAGTGAATACGGCTCACTATATACGAAAAGTTTTTCCAGAATGCAGTTTATGGACAGATGCTAAAATGCCTTACCTTCAGCCTTATGCCTCCCAGTAAGTGGTGTCAAAAGAAACATCAATGTGTTTCACTGTGACCGAATGGTTTGGTTTGTTTGTCACTCAACGGTCATTTTTTGCACACGAGGGCTAATTAAACCGGGACCTACGGCTTAAAGTGAATTCCGAACCACTACAAACACTCATGACCAAGGTGGGATTCAAACCCACGAACTGTTGAACCGAAGGCAAGAGCGCTAACCATTCGGCTGCCCTAATGGTAGGATATAGGTCTTCAATCTTCTTCCGATCAATGCTTTCGAGTGAAAAACCCTGGGTTCGATCCTATCCACTCTTAAGCAACTTGAAATGGTCATTCCGCTTCTGCATGTCGTCTGATGATGTGGATGTTTGGAAGTTTTCATGGTTTCCTCTCTTGCGATACGTGAAGAATACAGCCTACTATTTATGAAAATTCCTATCAGAAGACCTTTTAAGTGGTAGATATTAAATGCTTTTCAAGGAACGGTCTTCTGTGGTTAGGTTGGTTCCCCCCGATGTGATGTCAAAGTAACAGCAGCATGGACTGTTCCAGTTTTCATTTTCAGCATTTAATCGTAACAGCAAGAAAAATTTATTGATATTTAAGCAATGATCTTTGAGTTCAAGATTTCATTTCAACGAATTTTGTAAAATACACATTCTGCATTACTATTAAAGAGATTAAAAATGAAATCATCACATGCTGTATCCATTTTTCCCGATACCATTTCTTCACTTCACTCCCTTCAGAACTTGTTTTTAATATCTGAAAACTTCCAGGAACCTTCCATTGAATCGTTCTTAATTGTTGTTTTTAAGGGATAAATTGACGCTGCAATCAATAAATCATTTGTTATCAGCTTGCTATATATATTGTGGTTCATTCCCTTAACATACTTACTTAATGACATTAAAAATAATATTCAACTTAATTACTTGGATTCGTATTAAAATGTTTATTTTGTGGCTTTATATATATATATATATATATATATATATATATATATATATATATATATATATATATATATATATATATATATATATATATATATATATATAACTTATAAATTTAAATCGTAGTCAAAGCAACATTGCAATTTTATTACAGTAAACAAATCAGTATTTTGGAGTTCTCGAAGGTTACAGTTAAGGGCCATGATAGCTATATGAGGAAAAACGTTTTCAGGATAGAAAGTAGCGGGTTCCATACTGAACCCAATTGAAGGCTATGGTACATTAAGAGTTCCAATGCTATATAGAATGGCGTGGGAGAAATGACACGGATCTCATTGTTGTTGTTACTTATGACACTTGGACAAGCCAAGCTCTATCATTGGCTATGCAAATTTATGTCAGTAGGAAGCGTTTTTCGTTTAACCAGAGCACCACGAATGTAAAAGCATGGCTTCTAAACTCCTTCGATAGATGGCACCACCAGTGGATCCACTCCCTCAATTTTGACATTGATCTTAAAAGAAGTGATTTTCTCCAGACCATTATACCCATGTTAACTGCTCAATGATGACCACAGGTCTTTCGATTGCACAAATTTAGCGTGCACGTATATCGCATGATCGGAGAAAAAGGAGAAATTCAGATATCGTTAATTCACAGTTGCTCGAAGGTGTTAGAATGTGTTATGCTGCTTAAATCAGTCGAAAGAAACAGGTGGTCCCAAGCATTTCATGGTAATCTAATGATTTACGGGTAAATGGATTAAGTCACACCAGTTTTCGCAATGTTTCGCTTCATAAGTAACAATTTATAATTTTTAATGATTTTGAACTAAAAACGATAGTTCATCTGACGTCCTCCTTTCCACACAGTATTATTGATGGAACATTTGGTCCTTGGAATATTTAATGTGCATTGATCCTCTTAGCATGATATCCTGTGATTGATCAAGAAATATTGATTAACACTTAAACTGCTACAGCTTTACCACTTTCTCTTGTTAATTATAACAAACGAAAAAGCTGATACATTGCTTAAGAAAGAAAATTGATAAAGTAACGCATTTATCCACCACTTTTTTCCACTGCAAGTAAATTATTTGTTAACTTGACTTTATCTTAGACATACATACAACAATAGAGGTTCCGGCGAGCCCCAGACTGTACCTTTAGGTTAACGGGTTTGGAGTAATCGCCTATCTCCAAGCTCCCCTGAATTTTGAATCCTGGTTAGGTGACGAGCTGACATCCACGTCACACCAGCGGAAGGACTTTAGACCTCACATATTAACATGTGACACGTCTCCAACCCATGGAGCTCCAGCAACCCAATGAAGGAGCGTACGTGGTGACCTCAGACAGTACCTTTAAGTTAATGGGTTTGGAATACTCGCCTCCAAGCTCTCCTGAATTTTGAATCCTGGTTAGGTGACGAGCTCTCACCTGAGTTGGCTTCCACCTCTCCACATCCACGCCATACCAGCGGAAAGACTTTAACCCTCACATATTAATATGTGACACGTCTCCAACCCATGGAGCTCCAGCAACTCAGTGAGGGAGCGTACGTGGTCACCCTCCAGCGACAAATGATGCTTCACTTTGCTGATCTTAACGGGAAGTGGTGTGAAGATACTGAACCACTGGAGCTTTCTTATCTTTGACATGATGATTTTCTTTAATGGCTTAAGTTCTGGGAGATAAAATAATTCTCTCTTTAGGAAGAAAGACAGCTGTGGCTTTTTTAGACATCTGACTGGACATAATTGTCTAACAAGACCAGCTACAAACTGCATTGATAGATTCTCCAACTGTGCTTTGTTTAACTCTAATCCACATATAATCGTTGAACATTTAAGTATGCCTATAATTCTCTTTCTCACTATGACGACAATGCTAAAAATCATTGGAGAGCTTGTGATGATTTATAGACGCTAAAGTTTATTATTTGTAAAATAAAAAAATGTATGAAGATTTTTATGGTAGAGACTTCTTTTGCTTGTAACAATCATGTGTCTTCTTTCTTAATATTTCAAATTTATAAAAGAATTGGAATGTACTCCATTTTAAATGAAATAGGGAGAGAGAGAGAGAGAGATTTACTGTACAACAACTTTTCAATAAAATTAATTTACCCTATTTCATTTACATAGTTACAAGTTCTTTTTCCTTTCTATAAAACATGCATAACTATGATGAGCTACAATATTCTATAACATAGTCTATTTTCTCCCTCATTATAAAAAAGAAGTCTATTGTTTCAAAATATTAAAAATTTTGTGACTAAATCTTTATTTATAAAACGATTTTAGTATAACTGGTATCATTTTGATTTCGGTGAAGAATCGAATACACCTTGTTTTGGTGACACAATTTGGAGATAAATTTTGGTTCCTTCTAACAATTCTAACAAATATGCTGTTTCCAAACATTTCTGATATTCCTTCTAAGTGATGTCTGATCTGTAATGTTGACTTGTAATCTGTAATCTTACGTTGACTGTAATGTTACAGTCTGAAATACGATAATGATTATAATTTTATAGTTCTGAAGAAAATAAATCTGATTTCCATTTATGGATTGTTATTTCATAAAATCTTAAGCAGTTTAAAACAAACTAATGTGTTAATGAGTTCCATAAATTTACATTTATAAGAAAGGACTAATTTCTTCTAACCTTGCTAACCATATTTATGTATAGCTTTGTTATAGCGGCTATCTTGGCGCGTACTTTGGAGTCAAAAAATCACCAAAGAATCAAGGGGTACCCAATTGTATAATTTTACACAAATGTTTAGTACAAAGCCAACAGATTCATTGGAAATTTCAAAATCAGTTGGATTAATTGATGAACTATAATCATATTCCACTTATGCAAGAACCTATGGTGACCTAGCTGTGAAGGGGTTCGTTTGCATTATAGGAAGGGGGTGAGTTCGATTCTTGACTTAACCTAGCATCCGTCGTGTTTGCTAACTCTGGCTGGAGCTTATTAAACAGGTCATGGTCGCAATATCCTCCAAGTGAAATGATACCTCTATGGTTGGCAAGTCAATCATAGAGGTCTATTGCTTGATCCTTGCCTCTAAATAGCGAAGATTCAATTGCTTCAAAATATTTCTATACGTGAAATCTATTAACATTTCTTCTTTCCTCAGTGAGGGCTGTAAACAGTTAGTAAGCATAAAGCACCAAAATGGAGGACCGTTACTTACATACCTATGCCGACCGATGGCTGAGTGGTTAGCGCCCTTGACTCCTGGGCTGTGTGTCCCGGGTTCGAATCAAGGTTCGGGCATGGATGTTTCTTTCCTTCTCTGTTCTCTCTGTGTCTCTCTGTCCTTTCTTCTGTGATGTTGTATGAATGTGGCCCACCCTATAAACGGGTTTGTGGTGGTATTACGTGGGCAACGCTACTCGCCTTCGTGACTTGGTTCACAGGTGCCCGCTGGGTAACGACAAATAAGTAGCAGTTTCTGGATTTGTTGTGGCATAGGGTTATTTACCCAAGTGTGCCCGCCATTGGAAAAACGATACTTACATACCTACCACTTATACTACCATCCCAATTAAGTTAAGTTGATTGTAAATTAAATTTTAATCATCATTCGGAATAAATTTTAGAAATTCGTCATGATAAAATCCTTATTTATTAAGATATATTTGTAAAGAATATTGAATATATATTTGAACTTGTAAAATGTGTATGAGTATATGTCAATTTTTACATGAGAATTCAATCAATTTCAATAAGTAAAAGAAAATATAACCATTTATTATAAGATTAGAGTAGAAGTTTTTAATATTTAATAGTTTATTATTACAAAATTTAGGAATTATTATGTTCCCCATATAAGAAATTCCTTATGATTATTCAAACTTTTTAATAAAACATTATTTAATTTCATAAAAATATAAAATATTATTTTATTTTCAAATAATATTATTTGGATAAATTTCACGATAAATGATCTTTACAAAAAGTATTTTAAAACATTTTTATTATTAGAATAGAAAATAATAGTACGATTTTAACTTCAAATAATTAATGATACAAAATTTATACAATCTAACTTTTATTATGTTTCTGGTTATAACGAAGCTTTTAGATATCGAAAAAAAAAGGAATTAATGTTAGCTAAATACAGAGTTTTTGTTTTCAGCTTTGTCTTTTATTATCAGCAAAATTGCTAGAAAACATAAAAAAAATTTTTTATCATTTATCATCAGCAAACATTGCTATAAGCTAACCACATTGCAATTGTTAACGACTATTAAGGATATTTTTTTAGTTATTGACATTTACTGGAAGAATACTCCATTTTAAAAGCATGTTTGTGATAATATGCTGTAAAAGGAAGAAATAAAATATTTTTTCAAATTTTATTTCCCTGAAATGGCTTTTATCATAAGAATAAAAAAAACATTTTATTCAAATTTTGCTTTGATATTTCTTCGCAGAAATATTATTTTATATTTTTAAAATGTTGAGTTTATTTCTTTTTATTTTTCTTAAAAAAATTTTTTTTAATTCCTTTTTTTAATATAGTTATTTTAAAACTAAATTCAGAGAATTATTTTATTTGCCTCCGCGTTAATTAAAAAAAATAAAATAGTTTACATTTATGATCAAATTTAACCAAATACTTTATCTTTATTTAATTTATTTTAATTCCAGTTAATAGAGGAATTATACAATAACTATTCCAATTAAAATTAATCAATATTTATATGGTGAAAATATATTCAAAGGCTTATATGAAAATGAGCTCATTTCTATCTCTTTTTACCTTTACATTTTTTAATCAAAAAATTAACATTCATCAAAAGCTTCTATTACATTTATAAAAAATATTATCTTATAAGAAATATATAATATATAAATATTAATTTACATTGATAAGAAATATTATAATAATAATATTATTCGAAATGTGGCTTTTGTAAACATTTGCTTTTTTTCCTTTTCTTTTCTTTTCTCTCTTATTTTTTTTAGATAATCACTCTATTAGTGAAACTATTATCTAGACTTACAACTTAATGTAGAAATTAAACTGCCACAAACATCATAATCCATGTGATAATCGAACCAACACACTGCCGAATCGAAGACCAGTGCATCAATCATCCAGTTATTAAATCCCTACAGATTTTTTTCTTCCTTGAAGGGAAAGAAAACGTCTACCAACACACATTTCACATAAAATATTTTCTTAATGAATAAAAATGACTAGGATTTAGTTTTACATGTAATAGTGGTGAAATATTATCATTTCTTAGTATATGCATAAATTACTAGACCCTCTTGAGCTTGGGCTTGCAAAATAAGAAATTGGCTTAAGAAAAAGGGAAATTTTTGAAGATGTAGGATTGAATAGAAAACTTTCTTCTTTTTTGGAATACATAATTGCAATGAAAGAAAAACCGGAACGAAAGGTTCTTCTTCTTCTTCTTCTTCGAGTTGGGTTTGTATGTCATTGAGCACCTTTGCTTTTATCAGCATTTTGTACTGTTAACTCCAAACCCAATGTTTCTTAGTTCCATTTGCTCGGATCACCCACTTTATTAATAAAGTCTGATAACCCTTTAATAGAATCTAGGTGTAACTCTCTAGTATGGATGATGCCTAAAGAGGTTAATCTAGGGAGGGCAAGAGCCTCGCATTCATAAATGACCGTTTCCTCTTGCATATGACATTTCCTGCAGATAGGATCTTGCTGAAACTGTCCCATTTTATGGAGATGTTTTCTGAAATAGTAGTGCCCAGTTATGAAGCCTACGATTAAACGTATCTTCTGCCTAGAGCATCTTAGAATTTCATAGGAAATCCTCGCTGATGATCTACAGATCATACTTTTAGCATGGGTTTGACCAGGAGATTTGAGCCAAGCTTCATACATCTTCCGTTTTTCCCATCTAAGAACATTGGTTTTTGCGGTCTTCAAATTGATCCCACAAAAAGGTTCTGGACCAATGGGAACAAAAGACGATCCTTGTTTAGCAAGCTCATCAGCCCTTTCATTACCTTCGATACCTTTGTGCCCTGGCACCCATACAAGGATCACCCTGTTTCTAGTTGCCAGTTCTGTAAGAAGGTTTCTACACTCCAGAATCATTTTAGATTTGATTTCGAAGGAATTAAGCGCTTTTAAAGCGGCTTGACTGTCACTAAAAATGAGAATCCGCTTATCGTAGTAGCCCTTCTTCATATTCAGTCGCAGACAGTGGATAATGGCCAAAACTTCTGCCTGGAAGACCGAAGCATATCGCCCAAGGCTTACAGACAAGCTGATTCTTGGTGACACGCCACAAACTCCCAGTCCTGAGAGGCTGTTCTTCAGTGATCCATCTGTGTACCAGATTAGATCTCCTGTTTTAGTTTCAAACATGTTGTTATCCCATTCCTCTCTAGTTGGAAAAACTATATCAAATGTCCTGTCAAACATGTATGTTTTTCCATGATGTCAGATGGCATCAGAAAAGTAGGGTCTTGAAATTGGAACGAAAGGTTAGACAATTGCTTAAAATTTTAAACAATTGTCTAACCTTTTGTTTGTCTAAAGATTGTGTGTCTCGAAAACGTAAACATAGGCTTACCTGGGGGTGGTTGGTTTGATTTATTTCAGCAGTGCTAAATTTTTGCCCAGGAGGGCTAATTAGACCGAGTCACATGGCTTAAAGTGGATTCCAAACCACTACAAACATCCATGACCAAGGTGGTTTTCGAACCTATGAACAGTTGAACCGAAGGCAGAAACACTAATCAAATGCTAGTTTATGTCTAAATCTGTAAAACTTACTCTATAAGCCAGTGCTCGTTTGGACTGCTATATATATGTAAATAACGAAAATTTATATTAAGTTAAGCGCCTAGTTCACAAGGCAACTTTTCCTTAAAAAATAATTTTCTTTTTCTTTTTTTTTAGATAAATTATGATGTAAAAACATAAAATTAACCAAAAACTTTAAATTATATACAGTAATTCTTTGGTTTCGGTTATTTTCTCTGGTAAATTTTAGTAAAATTATAACAAAACGGCTAAATCTCTACCGACAGTTCTAATGCTTTAATCTTTAATTTGTTGTTATTACTAATGACACTTGGACTAGCCAAGCTCGCTATGCGTCGACTATGTTAATTTAAGTCAATTGGGAGCGTCTTTCGCTTTAATCAGAGCACCATGAAGGTGAAAGTACGACTTTGCTCAAAACACATGCCATAGGTACCCATTTATAGGGTAGGCAACCATTCACACATCATTCATACAAGGAAAGGACAAAGACAGGATAGATAGAGAGAGAGAAAGTACATCCATGCCCAAACCGGGATTCGAACCCAGGACCTCCTTATCCGCAGTCAGGCACGCTGACCACTAGACAAGTTGGTCGGCTCAATGGCTAGATAAAACTGAGCACCAAGCATGCTTGAGAACTAAACACTAGGAGCTTCGATTCGGGCTGACCACCTAACCCTGACGATAGTACGGAGTATAACTGGGACACATGCTAGGTACCCCAGGGAACTCTCGCTCATGAAAACAGATACAGTGGGGGATCGGTTAACGCACATAACCCATTACAAGACAATGTTCGCTGTCTGAATGGTTCGTTAACCAACCATTGATTTACGATAGAAATCGATTAATTTTTGTTCTGGATATCCTAAAAATTAAATTATAAAAAGGATACATAATTTCTGCAGATCTGGAAGTAATCATTCGATTCTACGTGTGGAACGATGGACGAACAAGGAGAGGGAGGGAGATGCCCAAAATGAAATCAGAAACTGATGGTCTATTTTAACTATAAATATTCTATTGGAAATTTTTTTCTATTTGAAGTTTAATAGACAATCAGCATTACTCAAGAAAGATGTAAAACTACTTTTGTTCCGTTGGGTTTGGCAATCTTGCACATCATGATCCGAGAGCCGAGGAGTGTTCGTTAAAATTCGTTTTAATTCACTATCCGAAAACAAAAATCTTTCGTGAAAGTGTTAGTTGTCTGATTTGTTGGCAGCCCGAACTTTTCGTGAACCAATCACCCACTGTATGGGCATTATAATTTTATTTATTACATTACATATATACAGAGACTTGTATGCTTGATTCTTGAGATCCGCTTGTAAGTCTTAGTCGATAAAAGGACAAATAGCACAATGACAGATGTACAACCACAGAAGATAACGAAGAAAACACCCAGGCCACGGTGGGAATCGAACCCACACTCCTACGCTCTCAAGCGATTAGCGGAGTGGTGCTTTGACCACTCAGCCTCGGAGCGCCCTGGGCATTATAAGATTTGACCTAATCGGTTGTCTGCTTCCAGGTTTAGTAGTATAAATCTGTCCAGTTGTTGCTTTGAGTATCGTTATTCATATTTGAAAAGAACCGATCACAAGGTTTTTTTTATCATTTAGAAAAATTAATATATAGGTTAAAAAGAATGAATTCTTGATTGAGATAAAGTTTTAATTTTTTCGACTGTCAAACCACACACTCTGTAGCAACTTTCTCACAGTATTCCCTGAAAAGGAATTATACTTGCATCTTCCCTGTCCGATAGGGAATCAATCTCAGTCGTCAATTTAATACAATCTCATAAATACCGTCTCGGCACCAGTCTATTATAGTGTCAAACAAATTAGAATTGTCATCAGTTATAAAGAATTGTGTTGTGTTTGTTAGATTGTTAAATTTATTCAAATAAAGCGTTAAGAGAGAATGTAGGATTTGGGTAAAAATATACTTGAGGGTGCCCCTTGGCGAGCTTGGCGATTTGTTTGGCGCCAATCCTGTTCGCGCGGAACGCTGTGCAAACAGTGATGGCGGCCAAAACACAATGAAATTTCAAAAATAATGCAGTAAGCACTTAAAAAAAAGAAAAAAATGTACTCACTTTATTTTGCTGGAATATTCTCACTTTGAGGTACACAGAATTCTCTAACAGCACCTACAGATATTGCTTAAATTTATCCTGAGAAGAAAACCAATCAGAATCCTAACCAATCAGAACTGTGAATGGATTTCAGAATAGCGTTTAGGGTTATTATAAATAGAACAACATCGCCCAGCTTGGCGAGAATTCAAGGAGCACCCTCAAGTATAGTCTAACCAGGATTTGTTATTATACGAATAAAACAATCACGCATTTAGAAATCTGATGCGACGCACTCCATACTGAAGAAAAGATTCTTATACACACTCTAAAAAAGCACTAATTTTACAGCAAAATGTGCTGGCGCTTTGGGCGCCAGTACAGCATATTCGTACATTTTAATTTGTAAATTTTACAGCATATTCGTACATTTTATTATTTGAAATGTTCAGTCAAATTTATAATAATTTATATATATCAAAGTTATTTAACAATTTGCATAATAAACATTCAGAAAAGTATACGTTATATTTGGTGATTAAATTTCAATAGAAATTCAACTAAAGGAAAAAATTATTCTCAAAATATCACCAACTTCACTAAACGAAAACAATTACAAATAAATGTCATCGTATCCAGTTACAGGAACTTTTATCTCACCAATTCAATGCGCATGCCCAATAGCAAACGATTTTCAGCGGCTGAATTTTACAGTAAAATTTGCTGTAATCATTAGTGTTCTTATGACAGCTATTTAAATAAAAAGTGATTTTTACTGTATTTTTTCCGTTTTTTTTTTTTTTTTTTTTTTTTTTTTTACAATGCATTTCAATTTCTCAATAGTCAACATTTTAAAAAATGCTGGTTTTTCTTTCAGTAAAAATGGAAAGAGAGAAGACACGCTAAAAATTAATTCAATTCAAAAAAATTCCTTGGATACATACATTGTTACGAGGTTTTCACTATGGTTCTGGCAATAGAAATCAACAAGTTACCGCTCTGCTGTGTTCTATTTCAGGGACCAACGTTAACGGTAAGTTCGGAAATGAGTACTTACTTTCTCAATGAATGAGGTATTGGGAGATTAGGCAACAGCATTTAGTTTTTCTTCTTATTACATTAGGAATAAACAATGTCTCCAAGTATGAACAAACCTACATTGTTTAACAAATAGGGTAATATCCGTTATTCTTTACCTGTTACTTAAATTAACGTATTCCTTACATTAAATAACAGATATTTTACTTTTTGTATTTATTAAGTAACAGATATTTAGGAAATATTATTTTAAACTTTGATGTTGCAAGTAATTACAGCTTTGTTTGCATACATTAATATTGTGGACCTTTTTAATCTTTGTCAAAAATATTATGAAAAACAAGTTTTTGAATACTTTCTTACAAATCAAACATATTTAATCAATTATTTCAACAAAAAACAAAACATTAGATATAGCATGATTAAAAACAATCTTGTTTGAACAGATGAACCAAAACACTGTGGAGAAATACAATGAATCCTCCTGCTTCCATTCGGGAAGAAAGAGAGAAACCTGGTATTTTTTGCAGTTAATTCTACATTTGCAAGGAATTATATAGTCACCGGTCTCAATGACCATAGAAGGCAGAAGAAATAAATTATGGAAGTATCGAACTTTGAAAAAGATAATTGGAAACTATTTTTTAAGTGAAAAACGCTATATCTAGAATATATCCAAAAGATTCAATGAACTATTTTGTTCTTCATTTAACCTATTATTTTAAAGTTTGCTTATAATAATAGGTGAAATTATAAGTTTTGCATTACAAATCATTTTTTTATAGTTTTCTTCAGAAAATTGTTCAAACCCTATTACTACAAATAGCACTAAAATTTATACGTGGCGTTTGATATTTAAAAAAATCTTAATTGTTTATTTTTAAGTAAATATGATTAACATTTGGAAGAGATTCAAATTTATTACCTGATTATTTTTGTTTCACTTTTATGTTATTGTAAAGTAAATCACAGCTGTTCTTTTCAAAGCCTACAAGTTACTTTAAATAAATCCAAGAATATATTGTGATGCCAAAAGCTTCTAATATATTAACTCTTTTATTGCTTATTTCAGTGTGACTCCGAGCTTTTAACACAAAAGGGTTGCTTCAAGTTAAGAGTTCGTCAATTCGATTCTCAGTGATGCTGTGGATAATTATAACAGTTCAAAATCTCTTAAAACTATAAGTCTCGGTCGAATGAAAAGCTGTATGAAAAAATTACATAAACAGCCAAATCAAATCATATTTATATTTCAAATGAATACCAATTATCTAGAATTTGCTTTTAAGAAAAAAGTGGAATTTTAAAACCAAAACATGAACAAACAGTGGAGGATGAATGCAGTATGATTTGCTTGCTTCCTAAATTTTTCCAACTGCCTGTTTTAACCGAATGAAAAGTTGCTAAATATAGCCATGCAGCTTATGATTTCGAACTACGGCCAAGTGACGAGAACGACACCTGAGCCAGCACCTTCCCCTCTACTCCGATCGACACCATCAGGAAGAAGTTATATCTTATGAAACTTTTAATATGAAAAGACCCTATCAACACTGTGGGTTTTTAGCAGGAGCAAATCTAATTACAATCGCTCCGGTCACGAGAAAGTCAACTTCACTACCACGTGACTTACTGACGTCACATGAAGTGGTTGCCATAATTTTGATTAATAAAATTAATTTAGCAATATTTGTTTATTCTCATATATCAATAGCTTAAAATAAGTAATTGACTACTAACCAATAATATTTTTAGACTCCTACACATATCAAATTGGAATTTGTGTGACTTTGTTACTAACAAATATTATTTAATTCTTCAAAAATAAAACAAATTTGACCGCTAGAAGTAAAAATGCCTAAAAAAACGCTACCTTCATATATATGTATGACCTACATTTATACATAATTATTATTTGAAGTTGATTTAGAGAAAGTTGAAAACGTACGTTCCAGAGTTGAAAACCACGTGACCGCGACAGTAGTGACGTCATGTCTGAAACATATGATTCTGACACCACCGAAGGCTAATGGACGCGCCCTCAAGTTTATGGACGAGAAAACTACGGGGCTTAAGCTCGACATTCCATTAATTTCATCCGTTTGAGTTGCAATATTTAATGACAACGCTTTCGCAATATTGCGCCGTCTTTCTTCTACTTGGTCGAGTTTGATAACTTTAAGCTAATAACTGAGAAGTACATAATGTCAGGCACGGAATTATTACTCAGGAGTAATTCTGTTGCAATAAATTTGATGCATAAAATGCCAGGAATGACTAAATGTGAATTCTTGCGATATAGCTGATGAAATTTAATTATTTCATATATTTATGGTTTGCGCGAAAAAGTGTATTCAATTTTATGAATTTAAAATTGAGCCCGAAATTAACCAAGATTAATGAAAATATTCCTTTAAAGGGAGAATAATTTCAATGGAATTAAAATTTACTGGCATGCATTATGTATCAATTGTTGAATAATTTTATGTTTTAAAGGATACAAGAATTAAAAGTTGTTGTTGTTGTTTACTAATGACAATTGGACAAGCCAAGATAGCTGTGCTATGCGAATTAAGTCGATTGGGAGCGCCTTTTTATTTTTAATCAGAGCACCATGAAGGTGAAAGTACGACTTTGCTCTACACACATGCCATAGGGACCCGTTTATAGGGTAGGCAACCATTCACACCTCATTATTCATACAAGGAAAGGACAAAAGACAGGATAGATAGAGAGAGAAAGTACATCCATGCCCGAACCGGGATTCGAACCCAGGACCTCCTTATCCGTAGTCAGGCACGCTGACCACTAGACAAGTTGGTCGGCAGAATTAAAAGTAATGTTAAAAAGAATTATTTTATTGAAGTTCTAATTGAAAAATATAAAATTATATTCATATCCAGTATCACATCTATTGATATAAAATTAAAAGTGTTCTTAATCACAGAAGAGGATTTATTACACCTTTAAAATATCCTCATAAATAATTATTCATGGCATGTGATGTGATGAAGTGACTGCCAATAAAATGCTTCAAAACTTTAATTGACAGTCTGTCTATCACTTTTCTAAATCCTTTCATTGGCAGTCACTTAGTCACATCCCTCACATGTGGATTTTCTCTAAGAAAAGAGGAAATCTAAAACAAATGGGGCGTGCTATGCAAATCAGAAAATACTTTAGATGGAAAGTTGATTTTAAGTATAAAAGCCATTCACTACAGCTCTCTCGTTGATAAAGATTATTTTAATGCTTTTGGTAAGCAGCAATAAAAACGAAAAATTCACTTGTTATAGGATGTAGTTATTTGGAAATTGTTGAATTTCATATCTTAAAATTTGACGTACAATCACATTAAAATAAATATAAACACCAATAATAAAATTTCAATCCTTTCCAATAATAGGAATGATATTGGTAAGTTTTATTAATAAGCCTAGACTCAAAAACATTTTTACAACATTGAAATATAAATTTTTTTTTGTACAGCTGAAGTAATTTCCAGAACAACTCTAGAGAAATCAGTTGTTGTTGTTGTCGTGTGCCATCCAGGTTGGCAACATGGGGTGCGCTGCTCCACTTTTCCAACTGAACCCTATTTTGATGTGGAGTCCGACTTCCACAGTACACACATGCCATAGTGACCCGTTTATAGGGTAGGCAACCATTCACATCTACATTCATACAAGGAAAGGTCAAAGACAGGATAGATAGAGAGAGAAAGTACATCCATGCCCGAACCGGGATTTGAACCCAGGACCTTCCTACCCGTAGTCAGACACGCTGAGCACTAGACAAGTTGGGTGTCAGAGAAATCAGTAATATAATGTTAGTACCATTCGATTCTTGGCGCTATTCAATAACTAAAATTAGGTGTTACAGCAGATAATCTGACAATCAGACAATCAGAGACTAAAGGTATTTTATATACACCAAGGAGAATTATTTCGGTAAGAAATTTCATCTAGATAATGTACTGTTAAAGTGTTGCAAAGAAGGAAACATGGAACACTCCCGAGCACTCACGTTGAGAGGTGTATATTCAGAAGGCAGAAGTGCAGAATATATCTCCCGTATTTAACAATGAGTTTTGAACTTCTTTTTTTAACATGCTTATCAGTCGGAATGCTAGTTTGGAAGTGAACTGAATTAAATGTTTCTCCTCTTGCAGCAAGTGAATGCGCACAGCAAATACAGGTTTGGTTTCTTTACCGCTCAACGGTCATTTTTTTCACACGAGGGCTAATTAGACCAGGACCTACGGCTTAAAGTGGATTCCAAACCACTACAAACATCCATGCCCAAGGTGGGATTCGAACTCACGAACTGTTGAACCGAAGGCAAGAGCGCTAACCATTCGGCTGCTAGCTCGGTTCACGGTGTAGGCGAGCCCCGGACTGTACCTTTACGTTAACTGGCTTCAAATACTCGCCCTTCGCAAAGGGCCTCATCATTTTGAACCACCGTCAGCTGACGAGGTCACACCTGTACGGGCACCCTCCACCCAACATCCACACCACTACCAGCGGAAGGACTTAGGACGTCACATATTGCAGGTGAGCCTCGGACTGTACCTTTACGTTAACCGGCTTGAAATACTCGCCCTTCGCAAAGGGCCTCATCATTGTGAACCACGATCAGGTGACGAGGTCACACCTGTACGGGCACCCTCCACCCAACATCCACACCACTACAGCGGAAGGACTTAGGACGTCACATATTGCAGGTGAGCCTCGGACTCTACCTTTACGTTAACCGGCTTGAAATACTCGCCCTTCCCAATGGGCCTCATCATTTTGAACCACGATCAGGTGACGAGGTCACACCTGTACGGGCACCCTCCACCCAACATCCACACCACAACAGCGGAAGGACTTAGGACGTCACATATTGCAGGTGAGCCTCGGACTGTACCTTTACGTTAACCGGCTTGAAATACTCGCCCTTCGCAAAGGGCCTCATCATTGTGAACCACGATCAGGTGACGAGGTCACACCTGTACGGGCACCCTCCACCCAACATCCACACCACTACCAGCGGAAGGACTTAGGACGTCACATATTGCAGGTGAGCCTCGGACTCTACCTTTACGTTAACCGGCTTGAAATACTCGCCCTTCGCAATGGGCCTCATCATTTTGAACCACGATCAGGTGACGAGGTCACACCTGTACGGGCACCCTCCACCCAACATCCACACCACACCAGCGGAAGGACTTAGGACGTCACATATTGCAGGTGAGCCTCGGACTCTACCTTTACGTTAACCGGCTTGAAATACTCGCCCTTCGCAAAGGGCCTCATCATTGTGAACCACGATCAGGTGACGAGGTCACACCTGTACGGGCACCCTCCACCCAACATCCACACCACTACAGCGGAAGGACTTAGGACGTCACATATTGCAGGTGAGCCTCGGACTCTACCTTTACGTTAACCGGCTTGAAATACTCGCCCTTCGCAAAGGGCCTCATCATTGTGAACCACGATCAGGTGACGAGGTCACACCTGTACGGGCACCCTCCACCCAACATCCACACCACTACAGCGGAAGGACTTAGGACGTCACATATTGCAGGTGAGCCTCGGACTCTACCTTTACGTTAACCGGCTTGAAATACTCGCCCTTCGCAAAGGGCCTCATCATTGTGAACCACGATCAGGTGACGAGGTCACACCTGTACGGGCACCCTCCACCCAACATCCACACCACTACAGCGGAAGGACTTAGGACGTCACATATTGCAGGTGAGCCTCGGACTCTACCTTTACGTTAACCGGCTTGAAATACTCGCCCTTCGCAATGGGCCTCATCATTGTGAACCACGATCAGGTGACGAGGTCACACCTGTACTGGCAACCACCACCCAACATCCACACCACACCAGCGGAAGGCCTTAGGACGTCACATATTAACGTGGACATTTCTGCAACCCATGGAGCTCTAGTAACCCAGTGAGGGAGCGAACGTGGTCACCCTGCCAATAAGTGCCCGTGGCAAAAAGGATGCTTCACTTTGCTGATCTTAACGGGAAGCGGCGTGAGCAAGTGAATACGGTATAAGATATCTAGTAAATTACCTCTAACCCTTTAAGCGGTCAATTTTTTTACCAGAAATGCTTCCAAATAGAGCATATTTTTTATTGCATATAATTAAGTACCATACTTAATAGAATAAGAATAGTAAGAATTTTTTTTCACTTTTAATGCTTTTACAACATTTTTTATATTACAATTTTAGGACATAAAACCCCTAAATGTTTGCTTTTCTCAAGTACATTCTGTATGCAGTAAAGAATGGTTTACAAGTTCTGCAAAAATTTCTCTCATACTTACTGTGAATTTTGAACTTTACAATTTTCCAAACAGTTCAGAAGTCTTTTTGTGTATGGTACAATTTAAAGCATGGTGTAATGCAAAGACCTACGTCGCAATCCGGGCAGGAAACGGAACAGGTGGATTTTTCACATCAACCTCGGTAAAAATTTTTGCAGAACTCAAATCTTCAACAGAGTTGAGCTCACTATACGTGTCATTTGAGGAATAATCCAAATAATTAGAAGAATTATCTGTATCAGGATGCAGTTCATTATCTAACAAGAAGTATTTTCATCGTTTATTCCATAAGAAAAGACAAGGTTTTTAAATTCACAAGCGTTGAATGCAGTAGAACAAAAATTTCACAGAAACATTCCCGCTTTCTCGCTACAAAGAAATACCCGGATGAAAAGCATTGCAGTTACATGGACATCAGTTGAAAAATATTAATACTAAATAGTGTCTTTCAATAATGAAAAATGCTGGCAAACCAGAAAAGGAAAGGAGAAAATATCGATGCCCGTACGCCGTACGGCCAAGCCAGTTGAGGCCAATTTTGGGTAGCACGTACACTGTACGGGTAAACCGTTAAAGGAGTTAAAAGACAATACCCAATGGATGTTCAAGTACTTTTCAAAAGTATTCAGCATTTAAACTATACTGATCAATAACTTTTGAAAACTTTAGTAAAATATCAACTAAATTCTGAAATCTCGTGAAGTATTTATATGAAAATACATACTTTGAGTGATATGGTCTGTTGAGAAGGTTAATTTCCCTTTGCATGTCACTTAAGTCCAAGTTCACGTTCCATTAATTCTGTGGAGACGCTGTCGAGAACAAAATCTTTGTAAGATCCAAATTGAATTAAAGATAAAATTGCTTATCGATTAGCTGTTTATTGAGTAAAACTATAATTTAGCATCACATTCTTATAAAATGCAAGACTTATTTATATTCTTAAAAACAAAATATAAAAATAATAAAGGAATAATATAAAATTAAGGGTATATTTTTTACAGATCATTTTGATATTTTTGTATGACTAGATAATGAAAAATAAATAATAAGGAACAAAAAGAAGTTAAAAATATATATCTTGAATCAACTGTCTCAACAACAAATTTTTAATTTCAAGTATACTTAAAAATATAAAACATTATCGAACAAATTACTTAAGTGCCAAAAAATGTGCTTTTGTAAAAAAAGAAAATACAAAATATTAATTTTACGTCATCCTTCGATTCTGTTTCACATGAATCTCTAGATATAATTATTTTTATAACATAAAAAAATGTTTTTGTTTTATAACTAAATCTGGCTAACTTCATGTATTGAATGTTTAATCATTTTTGTTTTAATAAAAGAAAATTACACTTAAAAGAGATAAAAGTAGCAAATAATTTAAAACGATTTTATAATATTTTTTGTGTATCAATATACATTAAATTGATAAAACGATATAACTACTCTTTTATGTGAATTATAATAATTAAACCGAATAATTAATAGCGTTTATTCAATATATTTTTAATATTTTTTTCTATTTTACGATAACTGACCGTAACATAGAAAATTATTAAAAATGTAATTTGATTGAAAGTATAAAATAAAACGAAAAGAAAACACTTTACTTTAAATAAGTACCCTTAAGGTTTTCCGATAAAAATTGCTATCAGAGATAAAGTTCTGTTTATTAAAATTAGATAAATCAATATTTCTATGACTTGACAAGTCTTCACAGCACTGGAATAGATTTTTTGTTCTACATAATAGTTTCTAAAGAATATTTTATAACATAACTTTAAAACTAAGACAATATTAAATATGCTTTATAAATTTTTACCAAAATTCATTCACATCGATTTAACCATAAAAATGTTTTATCTCATTTTAAACAATTCGGTAAAGAAAAAATCTGGCAGTAAGATTTGAAAAACAACCCTTCGGCACAAATATTTCTGAATATCCTGCGAAAAATACATGACATATTTTTGAATATTATTTGTTGATTTGTTATTATTACATAAGTTTCATAATGTTTATAGGTTTTTTATGTGATAATATTACATATGTTGAATAATTAATATTGTTGTTGTTGTGTGCCAGCTAGGCTGGCAATATGGGGTGAGCTGCTCTACTTTTTCTACTGAATCCTATTTTGGTGTGGAGTCCGACTTCCTCAGTACACACATGCTATAGGGACCCGTTTATAGGGTAGGCAACCATTCACAACCCATTCATACAAGGAAAACAGGATAGATAGAGAGAGAAAGTACATCCATGCCCGAACCGGGATTCGAACCCAGGACCTCCCTATCCGTAGTCAAGCACGCTGACCACTAGACAGGGTGGGCGGCACTAATTAATATTACACACGCCATATAAATCAGCAAATTTATAGATCTCGTTTGAAAGTATCAGACTATAAGATCAGCAACGTCAACATATATTTTAGCAATACTAAAACATACGCAATTTAATCAAAATGACAGATGCTATGGAATAATAGGAAAGCGAATGAGATTTATAGAGGCATAGAATTTTTCAATACTAAATTCAATATAAAATTTATGATGAACATAACAATACATGTGAACATTATCGGAAGGTAGTGAGTTCAAATCCTACCTTAATCCAAGATCCGTCGTGTTCGCTAAATGTGGCTGGCGCACGTTAAAACTGGGCTTTATCGCAATGTCCTCCAAGTGAAATGATATCTCTGGTGGTGGCAGGCCAAGTATTAGGGGTTTTCTGCTTGGTTAA
This sequence comes from Latrodectus hesperus, assembly GCA_037975125.1. Taxonomy (NCBI): domain Eukaryota; kingdom Metazoa; phylum Arthropoda; class Arachnida; order Araneae; family Theridiidae; genus Latrodectus; species Latrodectus hesperus. The sequence continues at coordinate 7,095,191 of CM075860.1, read as the reverse complement.
TGCTTCAAAATCACGAAGATTCCACCTGGCTGCTTCTATCTAAATGGTAGCCCAACTCAGGACTAGTACAGGGAAGCATGCTGGTGCAACTGTAACAATGTTGTTGTTGTTGTGTGCCAGCTAGACTGGCAATACGGGGTGCGCTTCTCCACTTTTCCAACTGAACCCTATTTTGGTGTGGAGTCCGACTTCCTCAGTACACACATGCCATAGGGACCCGTTTATAGGGCAGGCAACCATTCACACCTCATTCATACAAGGAAAGGACTAAGACAGGATAGAGAGAAAGTACATCCATGCCCAAACCTGGATTCAAACCCAGGACCTCCTTATCCACAGTCAGGCTCGCTGACCACTAGACAAGTTGGGCGGCAACTGTAACAATAGATGTGGAATATAACTAACCACGTTAAAATAGGCAACGACAAGAAACTTTCAACCAATTCACTGAGGTCTTTTTAAGAACTTCTTATTCTAATCGGAGATTTTTAGAAGAAAGCCAGTACCAAACTTCTCCATATATTAACCATAGTATACTTTCTTAATATCTTCTAATTATATTCTTTCCGATATGTTAAGATATACACATGAGATTTACATTGCTTATATTAGCTAAAAATTTGATAATTTACCTCAATGAAAGTTAATTAAGTTAGAAAATGCAGTGATAAGATTTAATGACCATTATAAAAATGATAATTACTTACCATACTTAAAAAAATATGAAAATCCTAAAGATTCCCACTGTTAACTATTATAAATTAAGATTTCTAACAAAAAAAAATAATTTTCGGAGCTTTTAAAATTTAGTTTTATATAAATCATGAGATTAAAACTGATTTCCAAAGATCGATCGGAAATTTTGTTTTCCTAATCGTTTTTAAAATAAAAGAGTATAAATACACTTACTATCCCTTGAGAAATGCTGTATAATTGAATTTTGTAAGGGGAAAAAATCAATTGAATCGTCCTTCGGGCCTCGCCACAATCTTAAGTACGTCATTTTTTATCTAAGAAAAGAAAAAAAGGGAATATTGTAAAATAAGGACAAAGCTTTAGGCAAAAGAGCTCTCAATTTTTTTTCCTGCTTTCTTGCAAGTGTCCCTTGCTTAGAAGTATAATTGTGTAAAATAAGAAATAAAAAAAGGAATCAAAAGACCTTTTAGAAATCTTATGCAAGCAAAATTTTCGATAATGATTACTGCTTTAAGAAATTAAAAAAAAAACTCTTGAATTTAGTTACAGGAAATGAATAAAATTTCCAAAGGAAAATTTTCACAATTCAGGATTGTTATCAAATTAACTGATTTTTCCCTTTTTCTAATTATTATTCTTTCAATTGTGTTAAAAAATCTATTAAAAATACTTTTTGTAAACACTTAAATTAAATTCAACACATTGATTATCAAAACAATGAATTTTTTTTGACAAAGTCAGGATAGTTAAGGAATTTTGGACTGCTGTAATTACATTTTAATATCCATCGTGAAAATTATCGTTCTGGAGGATTTTTCATAGGTAGTGGCCTGTCTTGATGGGTCACAATGGAGAAAACCCGGAAAACTCCCAATCACGTACTCCGATAAACGTGCATGCAGAAGAGTAACATCAATTTTCGGTTGTCATCGGTGGCTAGGATCAAACCTGCGATCTTTCCCTCTGAAAAGCAATGACATTTTACTAGGTCATTTCTTAAAAAAACCAATGATTAAATTATCATTGATTTGTTGCCAAATTTTATGATTTGTTGCCATTTTAGAAACTAAAGACAATAAGCAGACATGGCCTCTCCTTATTATAGTCATTCCAGCATTGCAGCTAACCTAATAAAAAGCTCAAAATTGTGTGGTTCTCAAAGTTTCACCATTTTCAGTACTGTTAAGAAAAGACGAAACTTTTTGTAGTATCTTAACAATTTGTTCATATGTCAATGTAAATAAAATGGACCTATACTTAATATTATTTTTACACCAATTTAATAAAATTAGTTTAATATCGTTAATAAAAACGAGTTAATTGTTTTCTACATATACATATCTGAATTATTTTATGTTAAATATCATTTTCATTGCATTGTTGTTGTTGTCGTGTGCCAGCCAGGCTGGCAATATGGGGTGAGCTGCTCCACTTTTCCAACTGAACCATATTTTTGGTGTGGAGTCCGACTTCCTCAGTACACACATGCCATAGGGACCTGTTTATAGGGTAGGCAACCAATCACTCCACATTCATACAAGGAAAGGACAAAGACAGGATAGATAGATAGAGAAAGTACATCCATGCCCGAACCGGGATTCGAACCCAGGACCTTCCTATCCGCAGTCAAATATGCTGACCACTAGACAAGTTGGGCGGCTTTCATTGCATTACTATCCCAAAATCACACTAAATAAAGAAAGCGGGTTAATCTATTGAAGATAAAAGGTTTGTTTTGTGAAAAAAACTACGATACTTGTTTTACCAATGACATTGTTTTATAAAGTTTTTTTAACTAAATGAAATTTTTGTAAGGCATAAGAATTTTCTGTGATGTGGTAGAAGAAATTTTTCGCTTCGTTTTAAACATTTTCATTTGAAAACAGTTCAAAATTATTTGGCAATTATTGTTGTTTCTTTATGTTTTCCTCCATATGATTGCTCACGGTTTTGTTTGACAAAAGTTGGCTACCGTAAAGTAGGCAATCAAACTCACGAAACTGCTAATAAATCAAAACGCAGTCTTATTGCATATCAGAGCCGACCAACTTGTCTAGTGGTCAGCGTGCCTGACTACGGATAAGGAAGTCCTGGGTTTGAATCCCGGTTCGGGCATGGATGTACTTTCTCTCTCTATCTATCCTGTCTTTGTCCTTTCCTTGTATGAATGAGGTGTGAATGGTTGCCTACCCTATAAACGGGTCCCTATGGCATGTGTGTACTGAGGAAGTCGGACTCCACACCAAAATAGGGTTCAGTTGAAAAAGTGGAGCAGCGCACCCCATGTTGCCAGCCTGGCTGACACAAGACAATGAATGAATGAATTGCATATCAGTATGAATTATTTATGTTTGTCAATGCATGTTAATATATTTGAAATTTGTTTTAAATATACATTAGTTTTGATGCATTACTTTGATATATTTAACTATGAATATTTTATTAAATAACGAATAAAAAAAAATATTAAAAAACTAGAAATGCTGAAATCAAAAAGCATATTAAAGAATATAGAAAAACATTTTTAATACGAGTTAAATGAAGCATTAAAAAAAAACAAAGGAAAGTATCAGGTTGGGAAATAAGTTCGTAGCGTTTTTACCAAAGACTTTTATTTAAACAAAAAACAATAATTATATCAATAAGTTAATCAATTATATATTTTCCTTTGGTGTTTACAACCTCTTCCCACTTCTCAACCCATTTGTTGATGCCGTTCCTCCAAAAATCTCCTGGTCTGGGGTCAAAAAATTTTTGAGCCAGTTTTTAAGGAACTCTTTGTTATCGAAGTTAACACCTTCCATATGGTTTGATAAGGAGCGGAAAAGATGGTAATCAGTCGGTGCAAGGTCCGGAGAATACGGCGGAAGCTGAAGGACCTCCGACCTTCCATCATTCTTTTCGAGCATTTCCCAGTGCACCAAGAGGTCCTTAAAAACTGCCTTAACAACTTCTTTGACACCAGACCAGGTGATTTTTGGCGGAACGGCATCAACAATTGAGTCGAGAGGTGGGAAGAGGTTGTAAACAGCAACGGCTAATATATAATTGATTAACTTATTGATATAATTATAGTTTTTATTTTAAATAAAAAGCTTTGGTAAAAACGCACTTAGCCCAACCTAATATTAAAAGAACATATGGGTATACATTAAATTGCTTAAAATTAAAAACTTTATACCAGCTAAAAAGTTTTACTTTTAATATATTATATAAAATTTTAATAGTATTTCTGAAACATTGTACAGAGTTTATAAAAGAGAGAATGTGATTCAAATATACTAACACGCACAACTTTATTACGCCCCCATAGCAAATTATTTTGCATCATGTACAGGGTGATCTTTTTTAAAGTGACAGTGCTTGGAGCGTCAGGTAGCGCGATCTGATAGCCGAAATGACACCAAACTTGGTATTTACACTAATAAAGACATGGGAAAAAAAATTCCGTAAAAATTTTTTTTAGTTCAAAATTCTCCGCTAGGTTGTTTTGTGGCGCTGCTGTAGTTTACAATAACGAGAATAAGCATAAAACACAGGTATCAAAGCAAAATGCAAATGTTGTTCGATGACAGTGACAGTAATAGGGGCTATAAAAGGAAGTAGTAGACAGCTCCGACAAATAATCTCAGCTGAAGTAATTGAGCTCCAGTGGCCATGCCTATCACGTTACCGGAACGTGCGTTTATGTTGATGGAGTATCAAATTTATCTATTCTAAAGGACAACATAACAAAGACAGTGCGGAATATTCCTCGTGACATGTTACGCACGGATGTGGAGAGCGTTGTGCACAGAATGCACGGTGTTATTTCTGAGAACAGTGCTCACATGGAATGTGGTCTAATTCCTCTCCGGGGAAGTTAATGTAATAAAGAAACAATATAAATTTAAATGTACGATTGTATGTGTCTGTATTTTTCTTTCTTTTCTGACATTTTATACAATGTAAAGCGCCACAATGCCCTAGCGGCGATTTTTGGAACTAAATGTTTTTTTTTTTTTACGGAATCTTTTTTCCGTGTTTTGATTAGTCTGAATACCAAGTTTGGTGCCATTCCGGCTATTAGATCGCGCTACAGGGCGCTCCAAACACTGTCACTTTAAAAAAGATCACCCTGTATATTTCTTCATTTTAAAACTGCTGAAGTTTTGAAAGACAAATACCTCCCCTGTTACTGAGTGGGAGGGTTACCTCCCCCCCACCCTGCCGAAGTCTATGATGATAAAAAAGACGAATATAGGCTACATATCCATATAGCCTAATCCCTTTCCGTTGATGTGGTGCAGAAAATTTAGAATTCTAATTCAAATGTCATTACTGTGATTCGAAATTCAGATTTTTTTGCGACTCTTACCCCCAGAAATAGATTACTAATGACTAAACTAAACAATGCAAAGCAATCGTAAATTATACAATTGGAAACCAAATAATCATCCATTTTAATTGTGAAGGTTCTTTTCGTTTGGAAGTGATGATTTCGCTGAATTCCTTGGAGTAGATGAATAAACTGCTTACACGTCATTGATTTTTAGATGATATCGAATAAAGTTTAACTACTTAGAGATTTAATGAGCCCTAACTTTCACCTCAAGCATCATTGACTTTAATGGATAATATGTTTAGTGTCGCAGCGGTTAAATAATTTGAAGTGCTTTTCATAACGGTAAATGTCACAGGCTTAGCAAAGAGATTATTGTACTCAATTTAAATGTTTTTCCCAATTTATACCTTATTAATTATATTCAACTAAAATTAATTATTTATCATTATAGTGAGCATTTTCCGTAAATCGAGATATAAAGTTAAAAATGACACTTTTCTATTTTTTGTTTGTTTCATTGAAATATATTTTAGGTTACCTGTTTTTGCTGTCAGAAAAGACACTGACACACAGCCCGCAGCATCAGATGACGAGGTTAATTCCTGATCTGGCACCATGCTCTCCACCAATCCCAGGAAGAAGCACATTACTACTACGACATACATTCTTTATGCCCCTGGTCACTAATATTAAATAGGAAGTACACACATTTTTGCGTCACATATCTAACTAAATACATCACCTTGGTTTTCTAAATTAATGTTTAGTGTATTTATGACGATAAATACAAATAAAACTGTATATTTTATAACAAAAATAAAATATTTAATCATTTTTAGACAATTCCATATTAAAATTGTGTTCAAATCATTCCAAAAAGTCGTAGAGAAGAAAGTTCATATACGAGGGTCACTCTGAAATTTTTGAGATACAACTAGGTTTTTAAAGTTATACTTACAAAATTTTAGGTGTGTTCAAAGTATTCTCCTCCACCATCAATGCACTTTTGTAGACGAATTTTCCACAGATTAAATGCCTCAAGCCATTCATTTCTTCCAATAGATGAAAAAATGCATTTATAGCCACATCAATCTTTTCTTCTGAATGAAAACGACGTCCACGTAAGTTCTTTTTTAGATTAAAGAATAACCAAAAGTCGCACATAGCTAGATCAGGTGAATACGGCGAATGTTCGATCATTTTAATTTGTTTTTGTTTAAGAAATTCAACTGTTAATCCGGCCGTATGTGAAGATGCATTTTCACGGTGAAGCATTAGCCCCCTAACATTCAGTTCTTGTAGAATTTCTGGAAGATATTTAATGGTATACCAGTTTGCTGTTACTGTCTTCTGTCCTTCTAACTTGATGACTTTGACCAATACCGTACTTCTAAAGAAAACGGCATACTTCACTTTTTTCAGTACGCGTTGTTTTTTCACCATTGTCGGCGTGGGATCATCTTCAAAGACCCATACTTTGCTTTCTTGACGTGTTGGAACGTCAAAAAACGGTATGCACGTTTCATCACCTGTTACAATTTTAGAAATGATGCGGTGGCCATCGTCATTCAGCATATTAAGAGTTTATTTACTGATTCCGACACGCTCCTCTTTTTGATGTTCAGTTAGATTATGAGGAACGCAACGGCAAACTACTTTTTTCATATGTAATTCTTCATGAATGATTTTGTGTATGGCTGCGGATGCAATGCTAAGTTTGTTCTGTATCCTTTGATAAGTACAGCGATTATCATCCATATAACATTTTTCGTATGGCAGAAAACGTTATCCGGGATTACTGCCGACGGTGGTCTTCCTGTGTGTTGTTCATCCTGAAGAAAATTGCGACCTCTTCTCAATTCTCTAAACCATCTGAATACAGTAGCACGAGCTGGAGATTCATCACCCAATGCTAATTGCAACCGTTGAACGCATTCTTCTTGATTGAATCCTGCTTTGAAATCGTAGAAACTCATAGCGTGAAAATGTTCTCGCGTTAACTCCATTTTCTCTTCTGTTTAAAATTTATTCCACATTAAACAAGTTGAAGTAAGTCAGTAAAAATCATCTTCTGTGTTAAAATACTTTGTACTTTAAAATTAAACCATTATTTTTATTTAGTAAATTCTCGTCTGCACGTATCTCAAAAATTTCATAGTAACCCTCTCGTATTATTTTTTCTTTTTTGAAGAATTAATTGAACATTAATTATCAAATATTATGAAATTATTATTAAATTCAAAGTTATTTTGTTTAACAGATATGTGATATTGTCTCGAACCTGTCTCGTCTCCGTGATCGTTCAATAAACACAAAATACCTTCATTTTGGACGACACATTTGTTACACACATTAACATACATAACATTAATTATTAGCACAAACATAAATTTAGACGTTTCTTTCCACATTACTCAAAGACACATATATTTTCCATCGCCCGGTCTTGAGACCTCTGTTACCACTCGTATTTACACAGCCCCGCCATTCCTCTCGCTCAGACACGACTCAGACTATATGTCTCTTATGTCTCTTCCTTCGGCACATAACGAAATCGAAGGTTCTCCTTTCCGTTACCTGCTTGATTTTCACAAAAAGAAATAATGTAATAAAATAAAACAAAGGAAACAATAAAGAATTTTAAAAAACTTCTAAGACAGACTTCTACCTTAGGTTCTAATATAGGACAGGGTGCTCCAGGTCCCCGGATCAACAGAAGCTGCCAAATTTTCCCTTTTACCATGAGCATTGCACTAACACCATCAGAGATCTCTTCCATTACTAAACAACTTACTTCTAAAACCTGGGCTGACCCTCCTGCTCACCCTTGGTACTACCAAAGACATCCTGGAGCCGCCACAACATTTAAGGGCTCCAGAGTACATCAGACGACACTGTTTCGACTTTCTACTGGCCACTTGAAGTGTGTGATCTTTGAATACGGTTAAAGAAAATACCCATCATGCCCCACGTGCGACAATGCTCCGTTTTGCCCGCAACAGATCTTGAAGTGCTTGGGGTTTTCTCGTGAAGAGTATACATCTGCTTTTGGACTTTTTTACTATCTATGATTTCATGGATCTGGTCTAGTTCCACTAGACCAGGTAGGGATTAGTCCCACCACCAACAACAACAAATATCTCATGGTGGAGAGAATTCAGACATCGTGTCTAAAATCAGCAAATGCATGAATAAAATTTAGAATTGTATATCTAGAATCACTTATCAATAATTTATATGAAGTCAATGTATAATTCCGCAGTTGAAAATTTCTTTTATAGATCAATGGTGTATTTAAAGTACACCAAAAATGTTTATTGCTTAGAAATTTTATTTTCACAAGAAAGAAATTTTTTAGCGTGTAACATATCTTTTAAGCAATGTATGGATGGAAATTTAGAATTGTATATCTAGAATCACTTACCAATAATTTATATGAAGTCAATGTATCATTCCGCAGTTGAAAATTTCTTTTATAGATCAATGGTGTATTTAAAGTTCACCAAAAATGTTTATTTCTTAGAAATTTTATTTTCACAAGAAAAAATTTTTTTAGCGTGTAACATATCTTTTTAAGCAATGTATGGATGGACACATGTTGCTTAAAAAGCATTATAGGGAATCTGGGAAATAAACCGTAATTGAATTTTGTAATAAAAGTCTTTTTTCATTCTGCTTATAGCGCATCTGAATTTCAAATGCTAAATTTTCATTTTAAAAGTATAAAATTTTTGTACATTGTAAAATCAGAATACTTTCATTAAACATTTTTTCTCATTTTCTTCCTTCATTCCTTAATGCAAATAATTTACTTTCAAAGGAGAATTTAATACCATAAAAAGAACTACATAAGATATTTTGGGGCACTAATGCATCTGAAGAAAAGTATAAAAGGCTTCTTAATTGTTAAATTAAAGAATTTCTTTTCGCTCTAAAGTAAAATTTGAGTGAAAGGAAATTTATTTTATGATACCCTGTTTATTTAATTAGTCTCTAATTCAAGTTAAATGTTTTTAAATTGGAAATAAAAATGGAGACTAAATTTTCTTTAAAAGGTTCAAGAATTGAGTTCACTTAATGCTTAAAAAAACTATTTTTAATTTGATTAAGAAGCACTTAAGAGGTATTCTTAGTTCTATTGTGATACTTTAATAATTATTGTAGATTAATAAAAATGGTGTGGAAAATATATTTCCAGTGTTCAGCCCCCTCCACAAATTTAATCCTAAAGGAAACATTTTAGCAATAATAATCATAAAATGCTATTTGAATGAACATCAGAATATATATTGTTTATATTTCGTAGTATACACTGTTAAAACATGACATTTTTTACACTTAATAATTTTAAGAACAGCAATAAGTCCCCGAAGAGTTTATTATGGCTGAGTGGTTAGCGTTCCTGACTCCTGAGCTGTGGGTCCCGGGTTTGAATCCCGGTTTGGCATGGATGTTACTTTCTATGTGCTCTCTGTGTTTCTCTGCCCTTTCTTCTGTGATGATGTATGAAAGTGGCCCACTCTATAAATGGGTTTGTGGCGGTATGGCGCGGGTAACGCTGCTCGCCTCCGTGACTTGGTTCACAGATGCACGCTGGGTAACGAAAAATGAGTAGCAGTTTCTGGCCTTGTTGTGGCATAAGATTCGTCACCCAAGGGCCCGCCGTTGGAATATATATATATATATATATATATATATATATATATATATATATATATATATATATATATATATATATATATATATATATATATATATATATATATATATACACGCACTGTCCATTGATCGATGACGATGTTGTTAAAACCATAGAGAGAAAAATTTTTAGCAACATCGGAGTTCGTAAAAAACTTAATTCAGCTCAATAAGCTATTTTGGATCATATTCGGAAGATCGGATAGGTGTGGAAATATTCAAAACGAGTGCCACATGAATTAAGTCAGAAGAATTTTGATAATCGAGTCATCACATACTTATTTCTGCTAGCTCAGAACAAAATCTAAACCTTTTTGAACCGGATGATAATTTTGGGTGTAAAGTGGATTGCCTGCGGAAACGTCATAAGAAAAAGGGTAGATTGTGAGGTAAATCCAGTCCTTTAATCTTTAAAGCAAATTTGACTCTGAATAAGAGAATGCTGTGTGTAGATTGGGATATTTGAAAACCAATATATTATGAGCATTAAAAATTGAACGAAATGCTCAATTCGGAAAAGTACTATCGGCAAATGGATAATTTAAAGAGAGCAGTCCAAGAAAAGAGGATGATAATGTTCCAAGTCAAGAAATTAGTAAGTAAAAAAATTGTACAACTAGGCTAAGAAATTCTGTCCTATACACCATATATCTTATGCTTATTACCCTCCAACTATCACTTGTTTTTGTCTTTACAGAATTTTTTGAAGGGCAAAAAATTCAAACTTAAAGTAGATATCAATCAAGCGCTATTTTTCTCAATTTTTCTCTTGAAAAGATTTTTTAACACTTTTTAACTACACTGCTGGCCACCTTACATGCAACCCCCTGAAGGAAGCATGCAAATAACATGAAATTTACAACATGCATCAGCGGAGGTGAGATATGCAAATGATTAGATATTTCGCCGCAGACGCACATCACGCGCGCCTGTGGTGATACTTCAAAGAGCTATTTAAGGCTTGGAGATTTCGACGATTTCAAGTTCGGCAACTGTGTTTTTCTTGTGGTTTTTTCATAAAAACGATCAATAATGCCTTGTAGAAAACAGCGATCATTTTTTTTGATCAAGTATCCGAGTTCGACAAAGGAGACCTACCGAGATTGTGGATTATCTTGCAGAGAATTCGGTAATCTTGTTGGACGAAAACAAACAACTGTAATGCAGATATGTGATCGTTGGATGCAGGAGGGTACGACGGACTGACGTGTTTAATTACGTCCATTTTATTTCACCATTTCACGTGAAGGCAGGCAAATTGTGCGCATGGCAGTGACGGATCACTCAGCCACATCACGAACCATAGCACAGCACATTCAGTCTGTAAGGCATCATCCAGTGTCTGCGCGTACCATTCGACACCGTTTACTGCAGAGTGGTCAGTCCGCAAGACGTCCATTGCTTTATCTCCCCATGACGTAGAACCACAGACGTCTCTGCCGCCAATGGTGCGAGGAAAGAAGGATGCGGAGGGCAGAATGGAATGAAATTGTCTTTACTGACGACTCATCTTCTGTCTGTAACACCACGATGGTCGCATTCGAGTCTAGAGATACCGTGGAGAGACCATGCTGAACAGCTGCGTTATGCACTGGGTATTATGGTATGGGGCGATATTGGGTATCACTATCGCTCTCCTCTAGTACGCATTGCCGGTACTTTAAACAGCCAGCGCTACATCTCCGAGGTGTTGGTGCCAGTAGTACTTCCTTTCCGTCAGGGCTTGCCCACAGCCATATTTTAACAGGATAATGCGTAACCACAAGTGGCACGCATTGTTCAACTGGACGGCTTGCTCTCCGGATCTTCGCCAATAGAAAACATGTGGTCCATGGTTGCTCAATGATTGACCCAGATTACATCGCCAGCTACCACACCAGATCAATTTCATGCACATGTGGAAGCTGGTTGGTCTGCTGTACCCCAAGAACACATCCAAGGTCTCTTTGAATCAATGCCGGGGCGTTTGGCAATGGTGATCTGAAACAATGGCGTTATTTTGGCTACAGATTTTGGCAGGAATCACTCTTCACAGAAATCTATAAATTTAATCATTTAAGACACCAACCAATCAACCACCCCATTTCTGATTATCTCAAACCCTAGCTCTTGTTTCAAAGGCCCCGGGCCGGGAATGCTTTATGTCTTTAACGTTCTTTATTCATACCATTACATGACAAGCCCGTTTAATTCTCTTAATTTTTATGTATTTGATGATTCCAGGTTCTCTGAAGGCAATGGAGAGGGGTTTTAAGAGTGCCTTATAGAAATCCAATTATCGCAAAACACCTTAAAGGCATTATTTCATTGATGAAACCAAAGAAGGCACGAAGTTAGAGCGATTTTCATAACAAAAGCAGCAATAAAATGAATTTAAGAAGATTCACTCTGCTTCCATGTTATACAACAGAAGAGTGTACAAAATATGTGTAATTATGCACAGATAACAAGTGTGCATGATGTGTACACTTCTTCTCCTGTACAAAGTAACAAACAAGTAAACAAAACTAAGGAAAAATGCATTGACTTTTTACTTTTTGTATTAAAGATACCTTTTCACCACCAGTTAAATTTTGCCCTATATTTTCCTTTTCATATATAGTTTCAAACAATTATTTTGAAAGATATATTCGATCAGAAATTTTAAATTTTTACATTATCCTGTATAACTGCCTTGTTTAATTTTATAAAACTCAACCAAGCCGACTAACATATTGACCAAGTCTTGTAAAAAAAATTTCAATAATGGTGGGCACTGAGTGACTAACCTTTCACCACAACAAGGCCGGAAACATTTACTCATTTATCGTCACCCGGTGGGCACCTGTGAACCACGTCACGGTGGCGAGTAGCATTACCCACGCCATACCACCACAAACCAATTTATGGGGTGGGCCACATTCATACATCATCGCAGAAGAAAAGACAGAGAGAAAGAAACATCCATGCCCGAACAAGGGACCAACAGCCCAGTGGTCAGTAACGCTAACCACTCAGCCATCGGCCGGCGTCTTATAAAATATGAGTGAGTTGCTTATTTGTTCTCCTTATGCCCCACAACTTATACCGTATTTACGCGATTCTAATGCGCATGGTTTTTGGCCAAATGTAGTATTCAAAATTGGGGTGCGCATTAGATTCGAGTGCAAGGTCAGCAGTTCGTCAACCAAATTTAAATCGTTACAATGAATTACTGTATTTCTCGACTACATTTACCGTTAAATTTATCATTGACACATTATTGCATAGAGGATACAAACTGCAGAGTACGTAGTCATGAAATAGGAGGCAAACAAAGAAGAATGTCATATGACGCTACTTTCAAACGTGAACTTACTTTTTGCTGAAAAAAATGGCAATAGAAAGGCAGGTAGAAAGTTTAACATAGCTAAGAGCAATGATCGCGTGTGGCGGCAACAGAAATTGGCACTGTTTGCAACTAAAGATAGTAGAAAGAAATTCACTGGCCCTCGCAAAGGAAGACACCCTAAAATTGAAGAAAAAGTTTTGGAATTTGTACGTGAAAGGAGGAAGAATGGACAACCTGTGACTAGTGACGCCATAAGAAATAAAGCAAAACAGGAGGCTGAAGTTCTCGTTATACCGAAACAAGAGTTTAATGCTAGCCGTGGATGGGTGGATCGGTTTATGAAGCGGATGGGCTTATCTCTGAGACGCCGAACAACAATATGCCAAAAGCTTTCTGCAAATTTTGAGGGAAAACTACTAATATTTCAGTGGTATGTCATCACACTTCGGAAGGAAAAGAATTTTTCAATGGGGCAAATTGGCAACGCTGACGAGACGCCAATTTGGTTTGATATGGCTCGTAACTACACCATTATGGAGAAGGGGACTAAGGAAGTTATCATCAAAACTTCGGGATGTGAGAAACAACGCGTAACAGTGATGCTGTTAATAACAGCAGACGGGTGCAAACTTCCACCTTTCTTAATCTTCAAACGGAAAACATCCCCTAAAACCCCTAAGAATGAAAAGCTGTTCCCAGATGATGTCCTAATTCGAAACCAAGAGAAGGGGTGGATGACGGAGTCATTAACGCTTGATTGGCTCGGAAATGTATGGGAACGCCTTCCCGGTGGGCTCTCCAATCCACCATCAATGCTTTGGACGTATTTCGTGGTCATCTCACCGACGACGTAAAAAAGAAGATGCACAGCCTAGGCAGTGATCTTGTTAGCATTCCTGGAGGGATGACGTCTGTGTTACAACCTCTGGACGTTAGTATAAATAAACCTTTTAAGGGGTACGTTCAGGCGAAGTACGAAAAATGGTTTTGTGAGCCAAACCTTGAATTGACCACGACAGGAAAAATTAAGCGTGCTGCACCGCACATTGTTGCACACTGGGTTTCTGCTGCCTGGAAAAGCATCGAAGCACCAATGATTGTGAAATCTTTCAAGAAATGCTGCATTTCAAATTCATTGAATGGCAGTGAAGATGACGTGCTCTGGAACGCCAAGGATGACGATGATGATGAGGAAAGAAGAAATGAATCTGCTTCTGACGAAGAAAGCTGCGAGGAATCCAGTGATAAAAACATTAGTGAATAAAGCCGTTTACTATTAATCACTGATTGTACAAACTCTTAGCTAAATAGAAATGTAACGATTTATTTCATGTTCATATTTTACGATAGGTACCGTATGTTCGGCAGTGGTAATTAATAATGATTGTTTCACATAACAATAGCCCACTAATAGTTTATTTCTATGTTTTGCTACTTTATGTAGAAATCCATTGTTATATAAAATATGGTATCTAAATTCAAATAAAATTATCATAACGTTGATTGATAGTTTATATGCAAATCCATTGTTGTATAAAATAAGATTCAATAAATTCCTCATATCATTGATGCGCTGTAACATTCGCCGACAAACAATTTATTTATTAGTTAAAGTTTTAAAATGGAAATGCGGTAGTCTATAAATATTTCTGCCCAAAACATTTTCACAGCTTTCACATATCACTGAAGTTAGCACTATAGCTACTAAAGATTTGTTTAGAAAAAGACAATAATTTTATGATTGTAAAATATATTTCAACGTTCATAATGACCCCCTAGAAAAGCAAAAGATATACTCAAGTTTATTAAAAATTTGCCACTATCAATGTTACTATTGTTCAGCATCTAACATTGAATAAAACACTTTCAAAATAATTATTGCAAATACCTTTAAAATAAAATGTTAAAAGGAAACATTAAAAGCAAACATCGAAAAAAATCTCTAAGGCATGAATTTATTATTTAAAATAAAAAATTAAAATGAATTTGGGAAATCTTATTAACATTTTCAGTAGTTAAAATATTCAACAACAGATAAATTCACAATTAATTTATAGAGTTTACGACAGCCAGAGAACTTATGATAATATGTAGGATTAATTTATATGATCCTTTGACATTTAAATTTTAATTATGAAACTCTTTTTGACTGTATTTAAATATATATAGGAAAATAAAAGTAATTATTGCGAAAAATTATATTTAAAATTTCAAAATCAGAGATAAACCCATACATAGCTATTAAAATTTTTTAACTAATTTAGATATACGCATTGCTTAAGAAATATAATAATAATAAATTGAGACAACATAAAAATTACGTAACTTATGAATTTGATTGCAAATTTAAAAAAATATGTTAACATTAAATGAATATAAAGGTAGTTAATTATTAATCTTAGTAATATTTTTATCAGTATATTATAAGCATAAAATGAAACCATTGATAGTAAAGAGTATTGCGCAATTTCTAACCAAGAATAAAATAAATGAAGAATTAATGTTAAAAAAAATAAAAATATCGGTCTTGCTAATTAAAATATACCAAAATAAATTACAATTTCTCAAGATGAAGAAATAAGGAAAAGTATGACGCATTTCCTTGTTGTTCGTTCAAGTAATTGAAGAACCATGCTATAAGAAACACAACAACAAACAAGTAATTAAAATCAACCGTTCTATTTATAAATATTTTTTAAAAATCGTTAATAATAAAGAATTACATAATCGCAACAGAAAAAAATATGGATTTCAGACGCATAATTAATATCTAAAATATGAAATGAAAATCTGTTTTTTTTCAATAAAAGAAAACGAAATAATAAAAAACAACTCATTTTTATGGATGTTTTGAAATTCCATAAAGATTAAGAACAAAATGAAATAACACATTTAATTACTATTACGAATATCACTGAAGGAATAGAAGTAATTTATTGAAAGCATTTAAAACGTCAGAAGCTATTTAAAATTGATTTTCCATACACAAATTTTTAAATATAACATAATGTGTATAGTTGTACTAAAACATAAAATTTGTATACTTATATCTATTCTTTGCAAATAATGTTTTCATATATGGGTAATTTTATCAATTCTGCAATATTTTAAATCTGCTATGTTTGAATTATTTAAATCTGAATAGCAAATAACTAAGAATAAAGTAATTAGTGCAAATATTTCTTGATCTTTTTGATAAAGTGCCTAAGTTTCATAATATTCCACATGTGTTCTAATATGTAATCAGTTGGTGTTAATGAAATCAAAACTTCCAAATTTCGCCAAGCTGAACTTGGCGTTAAAAATAGCAACCTTAGGATGCCATGTTAGGCTTAATGTAAAGTGTTCCTGAAATTTATTCTAAAAAGTTACGCAATCGTAGAAAATTCTATAGACAATATAAATTGCTTTGTATGTTGGCAAGCAACGATATTTTACAAACTAGAATAATTGTAAAATGATTAAATATATTTAAAATGTTGAGATTCAGGCATTGTTTTACACATATGAACTATTTCATTTTAAAAACAGTTAGTACATAATGATAGCTGATAATAAATGTCATCTATTATTACCATCACTGAATAACAGAAATATAGTTGAAGGAAATTGAATGAATTGCAATTAAACTTTTTTGACATAACATGTGGTGAATTCTTGTTTGAAATTGCGCATTATATATTCAGCAAATTGCCGACCGATTGGCTGAGTGGTTAGCGTTCCTGACTCCTGAGCTGTTGGTCCTGGGTTCGAATCCCGGTTTGGGCATGAATGTTTCTTTCCTTCTCTGTTCTCTCTGTCCTTTCTTCTGTGATGTTGTAAGAATGTGGCTGGCCCGCCCTATAAACAGGTTTGTGGTGGTATGGCGCGGGTAACGCTATCCGCCTCCGTGACTTGGTTCACAGGTGCTCGCTGGGTAATGATAAATGAGTAGCAATTTCTGGCCTTGTTGTGGCATAGGGTTCAGTCACCCTTGTGTGCCCACCATTGGAAAAAAAATATTCAGCAAAATTAAATAATTATTAATGCTATCAAATTTAATTAAAACAATGATAGGTTAGAAGATTTAAAAATAACTAATTGATGGCTTCTATTTTACTTTAATGTAATATTCATATAATTATACTTTCTGGCATATATTGACAGATATTTTTAGGCATTAAATAAAATGTATACAATATACCGTCATTTCACTTTAGTTATGGTTAAATTAGTGTCTCTTGTTAATATATGCTCTGTACAACAATTTCCATATCCGTTTATCATAAATAAATATATTTCTCGTTAATTACGACTCAGAACGTGACATATATTATTACACAGTATAGAGAATTACTCCAAGCCATGCATAAATTTTCGAAGATTCTCTTTTCAGAGATTAGAGCAGAAATATTTACACACTGGTATTTTGCTTCCCTGTTTTAATTTCTGTCCACAAAACAGTATTTTAGGGCTGTATAGAGAAAGCTATTAACCAAAGTATGCGAATCTTGTATCATAAAATATCCTAAAGCGTCCTATTACCTGTCTCTGATGTCCTAGAGTAATTGTTTGGAATAATAGAATAACTAATAGTCACCAATTCTTATGAAAGAGTCTCATTTTTTTTCCGAAGATATCCTAAAAATAAAATATTGTTTTTCTTTAATTGAATAAATATGCAAATTTGCCTTTGAAGTTATTCAAGACTTTTTCTACGTACCTATGGGAATTCTGATATATTTATGAATAATATATATAACTAGTTTAAATGAAGAGAGATAACATCAATAATATTTCTACATTATGTGAAATAATATTTCTTTTATTCATATATAAATTTTGATAGATAACTTTAAATTTTTAATACTAAATTTTATTTTATATATATACATATATTTATTTATTTTTCCAATGGCGGGCACTTGAGGGTTGAACCCTATGCCACAAGAAGGCCAGAAACTGCTATTTATTTGTCGTTACCTAGCGGGCACCTGTGAACCAAGTCACGGAGGCGAGTAGCGATGCCCGCGCCATACCACCACAAACCCGTTTATAGGGTGGGCCACATTCATAAAACAACACAGAAGAAAGGACAGAGAAATGCAGAGAGAACAGAGAAGGAAAGTAACATCCATGCCCGAACTGGGATTTGAACCCAGGACCCACAGCTCAGGAGTCAGGAGCGCTAACCACTCAGCCATCGGTCGGCGCAAATATATATATAGGGTGATCATAATTAAACTGCAAATTCAAAAACGCTGTAAAAAAAGAACCATTGGTCAGAAAGACCCGAAATTTCACTAGAATGTACTTCAAGCAGGAGGATTTTGTTTAGCGTGTGAAAAAAATTATAAAAACGTGGCCAATAGATGGCGCTGCACAGGCGGCTGTATGTTAATTACATGAATTCTGAAATGAACGATAATCAATTGTGGCTGTAAGCTGAACATTCTGTAAGAAGGTTTCTACATTCCAAAATCATTAAAAATGATTTTGGAATGTAGAAACCTTCTTACAGAACTGACAACTAGAAACAAGGTGATCCTTGTATGGGTGCCAGGGCACAAAGGTATCGAAGGAAATGAAAGGGCTGATGAGCTTGCTAAACAAGGATCGTCTTTTGTTCCCATTGGTCCAGAACCATTTTGTGGGATGAATTTGAAGACCGAAAAAACCAATGTTCTTAGATGGGAGAGACGGAAGATGTATTAAGCTTGGCTCAACACTCCTGGTCAAACCCACGCTAAAAGTATGATCTGTGAATCATCAGCGAGGATTGCCTCTGAAATTTTTAGATGCTCTAGGCAGAAGATACGTTTAATCGTAAGCTTCATAACTGGGCACTACTATTTCAGAAAGCATTTCCATAAAATGGAACTGTTTCAGCAAGACCCTATCTGCAGGAAATGTCATACGCAAGAGGAAACGGCCAAGCATATCATTTACGAATGCGAGGCTCTTGCCCTCCCTAGATTAACTTCTTTAGGCATCATCCATACTAGAGAGTTACACCTAGACTACATTAAAGGGTTATCGGACTTTATTAATAAAGTGGGTGACCCGAGTAACTGGAACTATTGGAAATATTGGGTTTGGAGTTAATAGTACAAAATGCTGATAAAAGCAGAGGTGCCCAATGACATACAAACCAAACTCTAAGAAGAAGAAGAAGCATTAAACCAATTGTGCTATTGTAAGTCAGGCAGATGATGTGGCACTCTTGGTGTAAAGCCTATTCAGAGCGACAAGGTGGTGCCACATCGAATAGGAAAAAATCGGTTTTTAATTGCTCTGCGGCCGAAACCGTAGAAAAAGCCAACAATAACTTGGTTTTTAATTGTCCTTAGTCTTCTTCAAGAAATTTTCATTATGGTGTCCACCATTTTCTGTTAGGAGGTGTAAACGTAAAACGGTATTTTCCACAGCAGCTTGGAGTGTATCAGTGCTAATGTTGTTAACGTGCTGAGTAATGCGGCATTTCAAATCCGCTAAGGTGTCTAGTGGAGCACTGTGTGTACACAACATTTTTCAGAAATATCCAGAGCCAAAAGTCACAGGGAGTGATGTCCGGTGATCGTGGCGGCCAGGGAGTTGGAAAATGTCGGCTGGTAATACGGTCATTTCCGAAATGGCGTTGCATCACCATCGACAATTAACGAGAATTCAAGCTACTCAGCATTTTATACAAGACGTTAATTTGCATATAACCACCTGCGCAGCGCCATAAAGGCCATTTTTTGTCGTAATTTTTTTCCTACGCCAAACAAAATCCCCCTGTTTGAAATACATTCTGGTGAAATTTCAGGTCTTTCTGACCAGTGGTTCTTTTTTTACAGCGTTTCTAAATTTGCAGTTTAATTATGATCACCCTGTATATATATATATATATATATATATATATATATATATATATATATATATATATATATATATATATATATATATATATATATATATATATATATATATGCCTCCGTGACTTGGTTCACATGTGCCCGTTGGGTAACGACAAATGAGTAGCAGTTTCTGGCCTTGTTGTAGCATAGGGTTCAACCCTCAAGTACCCGCCGTTGGAAAAAAATAAGTATATAAATATATATATTTGCTTATTTACCGATTTTAACGGCGCAAATCTTATCAAACCGACATACTTGACCACAACAGCTGGAACATTGCTTAAAAATTTAGTTATATGAGCTGCAAAATGTTCTTCTTTGGAGTGATAAATATTTTTACACAGTTAAAATCATTGATAAAGATAAAGGATTACAATAAGTGATATATTTTATTCTTAGTGGGGATAATACTATTTGACGAATTTATCACCAATTATAGCGAATTGCAATAGGTCTTATATTTATATAAAATAATGGTACTTAATCTAAACTAAATGATTAATAAATTTAATAAATTTTTATTGCGATATACACTTTCAGTGTCACAAATCATACATTGAGACGCAATTTTAAGCCTTTAAATTAAAGCAACAATCATAAGCTTTTACATTAAAGCAGCTAAATCAATTTGGTAATTTTTAAGTACTTTTCTGTTAAGATAACGTAGTCTTCATAAAACTGCTTAAGCTCAACCCTAATGGCTTTCTCCGCCAACTTCGTTCTCATCGAATAATTTACCGCTTGTTTCCGCGAGTATATTGCAATTCCCAATTTAGTTACAAAAAATCAATTTAATTACAAAAAAAATCAATTTTTCTTTATTTTATAGTAGTGTTTTTTTCCTTTTATCTATATCATAATCACTATTTTTTTCAGATCAATCACCAGTTATTCTATGCACATGCAAGTTATATTTCCTATGCAGTTAAACCATTATTTATAAAATTTCCAAAATCCATGTCTATCAATTTATTATAATTAGATGCCGTAAGTCTCAATAATTAAATTTTAGTCAATGATATGTTCGTTATATTTTGCAGGAGCACCTTTTAAATGTATGTTATGTTAACACCATAATACTTTCGGACAATTTTGACATAAACTAAGTTTTCTTTATCTTCAGATTATGACGAATGAAATTTTTTTATAAATTAATAATTCAGTAAGTTAGTTTATTTTAACGCCTATAATGCTGTTTTAGCTATTGAGGGTATAAATTGATAATTTGATTGGAAATGGTTGATACCAAAAAAAAATTTTTTTATCCGCAAACATTCTTAAAAAGCACGTTTCTGTACCCGAAATAACTGTAAACTGTGCAAAGAGTAGAAAACTCTTAAACGCTTAGAAGAGTTTTAATACATTAAAAGATTCATCCAATAAATTCTGTCCATTAACTAATTTAATCTCCAAAATCTGATCAATTAGTTTCGATCGAGCTTTATTGCGAAAAATTACTAAATTACTGCATTTTATAAAATAAAAAATCAATAATTTTAATTATTTCATTACGTAAGAAATCCCCTTAATTAAATAGAATAAAAATTACAGTGGTTTTATGATTTTATTATTTCTGAGAGAGAGAAAATATATTAACGACGCTCTCTATAGATATATAAGCTGTTGGTGAAAATTGCCCATGATGCAATTATTAAAAAAATTTGAAATCTTTAAACTGCAGGTTATAGTTAAAAAAAAAAAGATGTTCATCATCGTTCCAAACTTCAAAGCCATGCGTGTGGAGATATATTATGCAGTTTTACTTATTTTTTATGTTATTATAAATAATATGAGTCTATATAGTTGTTCTAGAATTAGAAAACTCTCTCTCCCTCTTTCTCTCTCTCCCTCTTTCTCTCTCTCCCTCTTTCTCTCTCTCCCTCTTTCTCTCTCTCTTTCTCTCACTCTCTCCCTCTTTCTCTCTCTCCCTCTTTCTCTCTCTCCCTCTTTCTCTCTCTCCCTCTTTTTCTCTCTCTCTTTCTCTCTCCCTCTTTCTCTCTCTCTCTCTCCTGCTCTCTTTCTCTGCCGAACTGGCAACCGAATAGTTAGCGCTCTTGCCTTCGATTCAATAGTTCGTGGGTTCGAATCCCACCTTGGGTATTGATGTTTGCAGTGGTTCAGAATCTACTTTAAACCGTAAATCCTGGTCTAAATAGCCCTCGCGTGCAAAAAATGACCGTTGAGCAACAAATAAACCAAACCAAACCTCTTTCTCTCTCTCTCTCTAGAATCACCAGGCTAAAGTATTTACTGATGAATCTATGTAACTAAAAATGCCTATAAAATAATATGAAAAATCTTATAGTTTTTGATATTTTAGAAATTTTAATCATCAATTTATATTTAAAAAAACATTTAATAAATTCAATAATTCTCTTTGTCTAATCCAAGGGGCATAAATTTATTCTTTTATGACAACTGTCGAAAAGAAAAATTAAAGCTTCATCTTTCTTCAGCTTTCTGAGTCATACGAGTGTTAAAAACGAAGCATTTGAAATACTCATTTGAAATATGCTTCCCTAAATATTAATCGGAAAAAAACGATTGTAATAATTTTCAAAAAAAAGAAATTTTTTACCGTCTTGTGGGAATCAGATTATAATTAAATTTTGTTAGAAAAAAATTTATATTTAAATTTTCCTTTGGGCACTGCCACTGTATGTTTTTTTTATTAAAAAAATTAAAATAATATATTCATTTCTCAAAATAGAAATGCTGTTAGAATAAAAAGACATTTTTACTAGAAAGTTTCTTTTTTGTCTTGTAATGTTAAATAAAGTTGAACTAAAAAACTTTTTTCTAAATAAAAATTAAATGTAATGACTTCTGTGTTGAAGATAAAAGTATTTAAAGCTTATATTTTATTCCAAAAAATTTTACTGTCATTCAAGTCATTGCATATATTTTAGAATAGTTAATTAGATTATTATGCGGTTAAATTTTAAAATTGTAAATATTTTCTCATACTATATTGAAAGGAATTTACTGGAATTCAATTCATAGCAACTTATTTTACGCTATATTTAAAACATAATTTATTTGTAGTTTTTTTTTTTCTCCTTTCCACATTTTTCTAACGTTTTTAATTTTTCCATTGTTTACTTTTCTATACTCATATTTAGTAATTTATTATTATGTTCAAACTACATAAACTGATAAACTCAATTTAGTTTATCTTTTTATATTTTTAATATAACGAACGCGAGATTACACCTCTTTACACAAAAAACAACACAACCAACACAAAAATACAAATTTCTTTACGTCATCTCTATTTTAGAATTCCTGGTGACTGCTGTCAAAAAAAATATCCGTTTGTTCATTTTTCAGGTAACTACCTCTAAAATTAATGATGCAACATCATTGAGAAGGGGATGTAGCTTACAAAAGGGGCAATTACAATAGCAACCGTCCATGATATACTCACCATCAATCCTTGTAAGATAGTGATTGATACTTTCTTCTATTCATCTTGAAAAATGTCGATCGATTTACCCACTGATGATGGATGTTGTGGGCAACATTCAAGCCGATGATTCAGTTCAAACTATATGTGGTCGATAAGGCTAATGGACATGGATGTTGCCCTGCTTATCGAAACGTTGAATCCCATTCACATCAATATCTCCCCAACATGATTGTTGTCTTCCCTCAAGTAATAAGGGTTCATTCTGTAAAACTTCTACAACATGGCTATTCACAACAGTGTGATAGGTCTTGTCATTGTGCCAATAGGGTGTTACAATCAAAAGTTCTCCGTCATATCAGAAGAAACATGGTGGTGGTGGGACTAATCCCCATCTGGTCTAGTGGAACTAGACCAGATCCATGAGATCATAGATAGCCAAAAAATCCAAAAGCAGATGTGGACTTTTCACAGCCTCTTCACGAGAAAACCCCAAGCACTTCAAGATGTGTTGCGGGCAAAACAGAGCATTGTCGCACGTGGGGCATGTTGGGTATATTATTTCCCCGTCCTCAAAGATCATACACTTCAAGTGGCCAGTAGAAAGTCGAGACAGTGTCGTCTGATGTACTCTGGAGCGCTTAAATGTTGTGGCGGCTCCAGGATGTCTTTGGAAGTACCAAGGGTGAGCAGGAGGGTCAGCCCAGGTTTTAGAAGTAAGTTGCTTAGTAAAGAAGAAACAATCCGAAAGGATGACGCCAACTTCGCCAACTTCATTGTTGGCTCAGCAAAGTCATATCTGAAAATTTCTTCCGTTTGATGCCAAATGTAAAATCTACCATCCAAATTATAGGAATTGAATACCTATTTCCAGAGTACCTTTACATCCAGAGCATCTGATTTACAAATCTATAGTCCATGGTTGCCGGTCTTAGCACCTTTCCCATTCCCATTTAATCTGCAGAAGATAGTCTTCAAACACTTTGAGCCGGCAACCCTATGATAATAACAGGCAACTAGATTTCCTTGTTGATCGTATTTATCAATGCAGCAGATACCTGTTAAAACTCCTCGCAGATATAGACTGTCGGTAGGGCGAGTCCCTTCAAGATCTTTCTTTGACTACACTCTTCAAATTCGCACGTCGAAAGTCTGTCAAGTATAGCCATATTCCTGCAGTCACTGTGTATCTTCTACTTGCGAATCACGTGGTGATTCTTGGTATTTCAGCGGACTGAAAATGTTACACATAGATCAGAATTTCTGTAATAATAGACTCTGATATCTTTCTTTGACTCTGACATTTGACTGCGCTTCAATAGGATGCGAATGAGATTGGTTCAAGTGTCTGTTTTAAAGTGTTTTTTTTTTCAACATTAATGTTTTATTCTGCATTTTATATTACCGAAGCGAGTGTGTATGTGTGTTGAAAAATTACAGATTTCTTTTTTTACAGGATTAAATAAGTACTGAATGTATTTTGTTTTGTTATGCTTAGAAAGTAAATTAAAATTAGCATCTGTAATGTTACTGTGATTATTTTCATCTAAGATCTACATTACATTCATTTACTAACGGATCACCGTTTTGAAATAAAAGGAGAGAGACTTCATTCCAGCAGTTGAATCTTGCTTTTCTTTTTATTATTATTTATATAATAAGACAACAGCAGTGAAAGGGAGATTAGTGTCAGTTGTCTCTATTATGCTGTCATCTACACGTCATATTTATTCTATATTTGTTCTATTATCTATTTTAGTAGGGCTTACTACCATCCATAATTACGTAAAAATGATATGATATTTTAAGATTCTTCTTCTTCATTGGCCTGACAGCCCAGGGTGGGCCTTTGCCTTCCTCAGAAGTGCATACCAGGAACCCCTATTTTTGGACATGGTCATCCAGTTTGTCACTTTTAGTGTCTTTAGGTCGTTTTCAAGGCAGTCACGCCATCGGAGTTTCGGTCGTCCTCTTCTTCTGGTGCCAATGGGGGGTGAGCCAAGAAAATTTTTGTCACCCGATCGTTTCGATTTGTCGTTCATCCGGCTCAAATGTCCTGCCCATTTTAATCTCTGTATTGAGATAAATTTAATAATATCTGGTTCTTTATATAGTTTATAAAGCTCAGAATTAGTTCTTCTTCGCCATGTATTCTCACATTTTATTCCACCAAATATGCTTCTTAAAGTTTTTCTTTCGAAAATAGAGATGGTTTCTTTGTCCTTCTCAGTCAATGTCCACGTTTCAGATGAATAGGCCGAATGAAGCATTTGTATATCAAAATTTTTGTTTTTCGACTGACGAAAGTAGATTTTAGGTATTTTTTAAGCCGATATAGCATCGGTTAGCAGCTGTAACCCTGCTACGGATCTCAGGTGCGATGTCGTTTGAGATATTTTAAGATACACTTCCATAATAATTCATCAAAAGTAAAACAATATTTCAATACTAAATGGTCTGCATTTAAAGCATAATCATATGAATACCTATTTATAAGTGATGTATAAGTATATGTGATCTCATTCTTCTTAATGTTAACTCACCGTTACGGTTAAAAAATACATGATACACCTTTTTGTAATTTAACCATGTAGCATTGCTTTAAATTCATAACATTTAACATTAAGATGGCTACGTGTGTTCCTGACTCGTTCGAAATATTCGAGAAGTACTCATTATGGATTCGTAAAATTATGGGATAACTAAAGGAAGTTAAGTATGCGTTTCATGGATGAAATATGATTCAAACTTCGAATGAGACAGGTAGAGGTCGATAAACTCGGTCATAAATCGTTTCGATACAGGTAATTATCGTGATATTGAAGCGACTGATATTTTCAGGAAGACAAATATTAACAGGATCTGTAAGTCAATGCTTTGTTGGAAAAGGGGTAAATATTTGGATGACTGAATTTATGACTCTAAGAAATTATTCATTGTCTCAAACATAAAATGCATATGTTGGAATGTGTTAATCTAAACAAAGATGCTTCTCTTTTATAGCTTTAAATTTTTAAAAACACATCATCATGATCTTCATTAAAAATAGAATAGTTATGAGTGTTTTAAGTAAATGATTAACAACATAATTAACATGCACAATCAATGGTCAAAAAAGTGTGTGAGATAGTAATAAGTTATGAACGTATATTATTGAATGATTTATAAGTGAAATTGCCCGATAACCTCGTTATCTTCCGCTTCCAGAAATTGAATCCTACAATAATAAGCTATATATATAAATCCGTATTAAAAAAATATTCTGCGGGTTTTAACAACGTATAGAAAAAGTCTACAGACTATATTAATTTCACAATACTTATGATTTGCGTCAGTGTATTTGATGAATAAGAGATTATTAACAATATTTAGAGATTGTATTTACTTAAATGGGAATTATATATTATTTTTCTTTAGTTACTTGCAAGTACAGAGGGTATTAACACATTTTTAGAACGATTTCGATTAAGAATTTTAAAAAAGGAAATGTTTTAAAATAAAAATTTTTGGCAACAGCTTATTATTTGAAATGAGAAACATCGTCTGCTGATTTTACATTTATTCTTCTTTCAAAATGCAGCATGTAAATAAGCTGTGGATTGAGGGATATGTTTTTGTGGTTTCCGAAGAAAAATATTCTTTTTCCAGGATTTAAAAACGTTGTGAAATGCATGGTATTAAAATTTCTTAGTGCAAAATAAGCAACATTATTAGTCGGACAGATAAAAACCGTCAATCATTATTTCTACATGGAAAGAAGACTCCAAACGAATGTCCGAAAAAAGTAACTACTATTTCAAATGTTCCTTAAGTTAAATCGCTGGTAACAAGAGAAAATCCATCAACACAGAAATCAATTGCAAAGTCTTTAGATACATCTGTATCAACAATAAATAAAATAATAAATCAAGATTTACCACTTAAAAAAGCTAAAAAACATAATGTTCACCAGCTTTTGCCGAGACATGTGGCTCAACGCAAAACATTTTGTAGAATCCTGTATAAAAACCATTTAACAGGAGATAAATGGAGATACATTGTGACCGTTGATGAATCATGGGTTTAGCTAAATGACTGCAACAAAAAAAGGTCTCTTTACTATAGGAAACGAGGAGAAAAAATGTACAAACCTGGTTCTGTCAACGTAAAAAAAGTTTCAGTAAGGGGCTTATGATAGTCGCTGGTTTCTCCTAGAATGGGAAATTAAAAATAAAAAGAGTAGAAAAAAATTTTACAATCAACTCATCATACTCTCAGGAGAAGGTTTTACGTCCAATATTTACAGAAGAAGAAATTCCACTTCTTTGTCCCAAATACTTTCAAAGAGTGAAACATCAAAAAGACAAAGCTACAAGTCAAAAACTACAACTGAATTCCTTGAAAAAATGAAGACTAATACAGGTATTGCATGTATATCTTTTCAAGATATTCCTGTGAAGTCCCCTGACGTTTCACTTATGGACTATTGTGCCTTTGGTCTGTTAAAAAGAGCTCTTTCTAAACGCAAACCCACCACGATGGTTGGACTCTGGAAAGTAGTGGAAGAGGAATGGAAAGCAATACCCCTGGAAATTTTACGAAAAGCTTTTCTATCATAAAAATCACGATGCAGACTTATAGTCCAGAAAAAAAGCTATAAGATCAAACATTTAAAAAAATAGTCTTTACATTATAAAAATTAATTAAACGGCCCCAAAATCGTTCTAAAAATGTGTTGATACCCTCTGCACAAACGTGCTTAAGTTATGTATTATTTTAAAAGCAAAATGGCCTGATTGGGTATGATAAAGTTTCTGTATTAGGTGGTGACTGGTTCTATACCTAACCCAGCCGAAGGTCTATCGTTTTCATTAAGAGAAAATGAACCAAATAAAGGTCATTATTGTCGCAATGTCTTCCCAGTAAAATGATACCTCAGAGAACAGCAACTCCAAGTCTGCATTCTCGTAATCTCAAAATTATGAAGACTTACCCACTGTCGAGATAAAAAATAATCACGAGATCTCTTTATCATACATCGGCACCCTTGCAATGACCAAAAATAAAAAAATTTATATAAATGTTGGCGTAAGCAAGGCATTAATCTTAAGATTTAAAAGACGTCGTTTGCAAATATTAATTTAGAAATTTATTAATGAAATTCAAAAAAAATCAAATCAACCTTTCCGATTTAAACTAAGGCACTTAAAGCCTTAATACAGCATGCCAAATTTGGAGTTAGGTTATTTTTTTAGCGGATTTTATTGTTCATGTGGCAACCTGGCTTTTATTACGTCATTGAGATGGAGACCTATAAGATTTGTGCGAAAAATTCTATTTTGGCAATCCTAGAGTTTGTGTGTGTCATCGCTAGACTTCACAATACGTCATCTTGGCAACATTTCTTCGACTCCAAAAAAATTCAGAATTTGGCTGCATGCTGGATTACATGGCATCTGTGTCTAAACCTACCATATAGTGAATATTTTGTCTTATTTTTTTCATTTTGCTTTTCCTCATGTTCTATTGTAAACATGTTAATTACTTGTATCCATGGAAAACAGCTTCCCAAACTGATGCTTTGGCTTTTTTATAAGAAGTCGTTTTATTAACAAAATGAATGACAGCATTCTCAGATATTCGATGATGAACTTCGCCTTGTTTGCGGCCGCTCGAAAAAAGCGATTTAAAGGCAGGCAGCAAATTTGTCGACAAGTTGGATTTACGACGGTGTCTCAGTGCGATGCCGTATTTTAATTATGTGTGACGTAGATTAAACTTTATCTGACGTCATAGAGCCAATGGGAATTGTAATAAAATGTTGTAGCCATGATGTCAACTTGAACGAAAGAAAGCCACTTTATGTTAATAATCGTTGCATCCGTCTTAGAAGTATATATATATATATATATATATATATATATATATATATATATATATATATATATATATATATATATATATATTCTGATCTATGTATATACAATCATTTTCCTTATCCTCTATGGAAGAAAGAGTGAAGACTGTCCAATTTGATATTTTAAACGAGCTGTGGTAGCGATAATGGAGGTCCCAGGTTCGATCTCCGCCACTCTTGAACATTTGAAATGTTTCTCTTCTGCGTGCACGTTAGTCGAGGAGGGGGCTAGTGAGTTTTCCTGATCTACTTGCCTTGTGGCAAGTGAACATGATTCACAATCTATAAAAAATCGTTTAGATAGCAATTCATTTTGTAAATATTAAAATGCCTTAACAAGAGTTCAAGTCACTGTGCTATCCTCTACATGAAGCCACAGCACACAGTTGCCTTAGGCAGGCCGCAAACTCGGTAGACAATCCGATTAAAATGCCGTCTTAGGCAGTCCGCAAATTCGTAGATGATCGCATGAGACTTGTCTCGAGAGATGCTCAGAGCGTCTCGTGAGAATCACATCAGACCAAATGACGTCATTGAGGTCTTAGTTACGTCAGAAAAGGGGTAGAGCGCGAGACGTTTCTAGATTTCAAGCAGGTTCTAGAAACGGTTCAAACAGGTTCTTCTAGGTTTCAAGCATCTTTCCGCGAGACAGCGCTCTCATTGGTTTAAAATTCCATGACGTCAGATACAACGTTTTAGCTACGTCACACTAAGACATCGAGGAGATCACATTTGTCTACTATAAGACGGCGTCTCAATCGGATTGTCCACCGAGTTTGCGGCCTGTATTTGTTTGAGGCCATTATTTTAGCACTTGAGTGATTTTAATATATATATATATATATATATATATATATATATATATATATATATATATATATATATATATATATATATATATATATATATATATATATATATATATATATATATATATATATATATATATATATATATAAGGTAAGGCTTCTGAGAATCGAAGCTATAAATATTTATAAACATTATATGTAATTTTAATTTTCTATCAAAAGATGAAGTTGTCAATTAAACTATATCCATTTCTTCAAATTTTTTAATCATGTCAGCCGAAGTACATTCGACTTTATCGGAAGTTTGACCGTCCCTGGTTCCCTGAACATGTTGATCATCAGAGTGATCAGGTATCGAACCGACTATATTTTTATCAAAAGATTTCCACAACCAGACTACTGCGAACCCATTAAATAAAATTTTTCTTCCCATCATTTTTTCTTGTTCACATTGGTTTGTTTAAAATATTGTAATAATTAATTACTGCGCATTTATTTTCAAACCTCAGACACGTCGGATGAGATATCTTTTAGGTATAAAATGAAGTACAGAGAAGGCAGTATTACACAAACCGACATGTTTAATGACGACAGACAATTACAATACAATAAAATAATAACATTAAAGAACGTTTCCAATGATACACAAGAGAGTCAACACATCTACTCTCAAGCAAGGCAGAAAGACGTCCGACCAGAATATGCACCGTTTGATCACTAGAGGGCGCACAATTACTCTAGTCAGGAGGATCTATTATGTAGGGAGGGTAAAAGCAGAGACAGTGATACTTTAATATCCTAACGATATCAAAGTACTAGAATCTATCACATGAAATATAATCATAATCAACAAGCATACTTTTCTTGCGAAATTGAAAGTTAGACTCATTGGATGGGGTAATATATGAAAACATTAAACGAACCGGGATTCGAACCCAGGACCCACAGCTCTGGAGTCAAGAGCGCTAACCACTCAGCCATCGGTCGGCTTGTTAGGGTAGTTAATTTTAAATTTTACTCCTAGATCTACTACAAATCGTTTAGTTTTGTAGCATATAGACATTTTCTAATAAATTGACGTATTTTTAAGTCAATACTCTCAGCATTTCTAAATTAAAGAGCAGAAACAGAATTCTGTGTTTTTACAGACAAATTTTATACAGAAAAACTGGCTTTTACGCCATGTGAAAACTTTTCTACGCACTATATAAGAGCATTATTGCACATTGTTTGACAGATAATAATATTTTTCTCTTATGGCATTTGACTTTTAAATTAAAATAGGAAAATATTTTTGGTATTCAATCATTAACTGCGCCTGATAACAAGCTTTATTCCAGTTTTAAAAGTGTACCTTCGAACTTAAAAACATAAGCTAAAATCTTAATATTTTAATAGATTAAATCACATTTTAAGCAATTTTTTGTTTACATACACTTTATAAACATATATGAATAGAAAAAATTTTCAAAACTTATAAATTTCTATGCCAAAACGTATAAAATAAAAAAAAACGTGGAATCTTTTGATAAATAATTTACAAATTATAACGCATTACTATAAAGAGTGTTTTTAAATGTTGTAACTCATACATAGTAACCTTTATGTAAAAATATATTTGAGGGTGCCCCTTGGCGAGATTGGCGATTTTTGTTTGGCGCCAATCTTGTTGACGCAGAACGCTGTGCAAACAGTAATGGCGGCCATAACACAATGAAATTTCAAAAATAATGCAGTAAGCACATAAAAAAAAGAAAAAAATGTACTCACTTTATTTTGCTGGAATATCCTCACTTTGAGGTACACAGAATTCTCTAATAGCACCTACAGAAATTGCTTAAATTTATCCTGAGAAGAAAACCAATCGGAACCGTGAATGGATTTCAGAACAACGTTACCATAAATAGAACAACATCGCCCAGATTGACGATAAACTTGGCAAGAATTCAAGGGGCACCCTCAAGTATAGTCTAACCAACCTTTATTCATTTTTACTTCATAGATTTAATTGCTGCTGATATTGAACTGAAATTGAGTGCTGCTAATTTCGTTGTTCTGTATTATATTTGTTATTAAAATGAAAATGTATTGTTTCATATGGGGATAATATTGTCATATATACAAAAGTTGCTTAATTTACTTTTATATTTTTATTTGAAGGTGAAATTTCTTGGTTTGAAAATATTTTTTGAACAAAAACAGCTTTCAGCTCTCCAGCTTTTATTTTCACCTACTTTAAATTATCAAATAATAAGTCTATGAATTATGTAAAATATGTGTTTATATTTTTTACTTATTACTTTATGAATATTTCAAATGATGTTATATTAAATTGTAAGGGTATTTCATGTAGAATATATAGAGATGGAAAGAACATTACCTAATAAGAAATAGTTCGTTTCATTTGCTTATGATTTACAGCGGCCCCTGCTGTTGATTTGAATAACAAATGGATGTGAATAACAGAATCCTCTAAAACTGAACTCAATTTAGGAATCTGACATTACATTTCATAATATTATTCATTTCGATAATCGCATTGGAAAGGAAATTTTTTTACCACAGAATAAACATTCTTATCTAACTGAAAAATAAATTTCTTTAATATTTTACCTCCAAAGATCTTCTTAAGAATGTCTTTCATACATCTTGATCAAAAACATTACTATCATAAATCATTTGTTGGATGAAGAGAAAAAATACACTTACTGTCTTTTGGGAAATACTTTATAATTGAATTTTACCGAGAGTATATTTTCACTGGTTCTTTTTTCCTGTTATTATTCTAAATCTTCTTTATAGTGGCCTCAACCCTAAGTACTCTAGTTTTATTATAAGTGTATAAAAAATATTGAAAAATCAGAGCGTTTATAGATTAAAGGAAAAAAGCAGTTCTTTTCTTAAATGTCGTCTTTATATTATGAAGGAAATGAAGTTAAAAGCTTTTGATAACTTTTCGCATGCGATATAATGAATAATATTTCCCATTTTGGAAAAAAATACTCTTCTCTCTTAGAGAAAAATGATTTAAAGTTCCTTTTTTTAAAAAAAAATGCTTCAAATGACCGTAGCCATTTAATTAACTTTCTTACCTTATGAATAGTTTTCGGTTTAAAATTAGCACAATTGCTAAGTTCTTTCTGAATTCGATAATTAGTCCTGAAAATTTATCACCTTATTAAATTTTCTCAATTAAGAAAAATTAAAACTATTATGATTGTTAAGCCTATTTTATAGATTTATTTGATAGAAACATTTGTTTGTAAGTATTTGTTACTTGCAGTTTAAAATTCAAGTAACTAAAAGAAATTTTTTGCATATTTTCCTGGATTTCATATTTTGTTCTATAACTTATTATGATGTTGCCATCGGAAAACTATAAACTAAAATTCATTCAGAAAAAACATACTTCATTTATGCACAGTAATAGTTAACTAAAAAAATAACACACATTTATAAAAAGCATGTAAATTATAAAAGGAATCAATTACTATTTGCAAATGGTTATAGAAATTCTTACATCCCATATAATTCTATTCTCATCTCGATTCGCTTGATAAAACATGTTCTAAGTTAAAGTCAAAGTTAATACAGGCGAACTTGTTGTTTCCAATTTAAATTAATCCATATACACAATTCAAAACTCTCGTTCAGAGGCTTAGATACAGCAACATTCGCTGAACAGTATTTTGGGAGACAGTGTTGGTAGCCCCTTATTTCATCTGGATGGTCAGATGCTCAACAGTAACACGTCTATTCGCCCGAACACTTATCCGCAACAGTCGTTCAACTTTGTTCCCTATAGCTCGTGGTGCACCACATTTGCCACTTCACTGACTTTACGTCAGTCCTCTTTTACCATGCACGGTATATTGCTACCACGGCGGAAAGCGAACAGTTCACAAACTTGGCCGTTTCGGAAATACTTCCACCCTTGGCCCAAAAACCAATGTTCTTGCCCTTTTGGACGTCAAATAAAATGCTCCGTATTTGCATTACGCCAACAACTGCTATGATTTCCGAAGCCCTCTTTCATCCTTTATATACATTCAACTGCATTGTGGTGCCATCTGCCTACTCTGATTGGTTATTTAACTCCGACGTCGAAAGTACCTGGTGGCCACATTAATGTGTGTGAACAGTGTAGATAAAATTGTATGTGTTCTCCAAATTTTGTTTCGTGGTTTAATTGTAAAAGCACACAGAATGGAATGAAATTTATCAAGATATTGGTCTCTATCTAACTTAAAATAATGTTTCACATTTTGATATTTTTTTTACCACAAAATTTATAATTAGTTTAAACCTTATTAAATGGTTTGAAATCCCCGTAAAGTTATTTAATGCGGAAATATTAGTTTATTTTCACTAAGCCATTTTTTCCACAGAACATTTAGAAAATTTCATTTACACTTTGTAACAGATTAAAAGAATATGTACTTCAAAGAATTATGCAGCAAAACTTCTGATAAGAATTTCGAATCACTTTATAAGAGAGTGCCTGTAAGATATTGAATGTATTTTAGGCTGTTGATAAAACGAAATAATATAGTGACATTCACAGTTAAATTCTTTTTTTATCAATGTTCTGCATTGGGTGATTACAACAACAAGGACGGAAACTATGCCTCATTTGTCGTTACCCAGTGGGCACCTGCGAACCAAGTCACGGAAGCGAGTAGCATCATCCACGGTCATTCCACTCCTAATCCGCTTATAGGGTAGGCTACATTCATTCATCATCTCAAAAAAGGACAAGGAAATACAGAGAGATAGAGAAACATCCATGCCCGATCCAGGATTCGAATCAGAGACCAACAATTTAGCAGTTAGGAACTCTAACCACTTTGTCATCGGCCTCTCATTGCAGTTCTCTTGAGCATAAACTAAGCTTGATGAGTAACTAAATTACTGACGATAAATGTTGCTGAATGATGCAAACTAGGATCACACGTCACCAAGCCACGTGAACTCAAAATGGATAACACGTACTTTCTGAACTTTTGATAAAGACAAAAAATGTGTCCTGTAATGAACTATTAACATAAATTGTACTCCCATCAGATACTTGCGACTGCATTCTCATCACATGGATACTCTAGATCCCTCCATTTGTGTAGAGTCAGAAATAATGGAACACAGTGCTTGATCAGGCATTTTGGGTGTCTGACAGTTGATTAATCACCATATTTAAACCAATGATGTTGAATTATATGTATGAGACTACTCCAAACATTTACAGAGATGTCAGTGGAGATAGAACGTTACTTAATGTTAACAATTTGCTGTTTTTCAATGCCATTGTCATCATGTGCGTTCTTGGTAGATGGGTATAATTGATTGTCAGGCTCATATGAAGTAAGTAACCAAGATACATTAGGCTTAATGAGATATTCAGCATGTCTTACGGTTGATTATCTCCATATTTCAGTTACTTTTCATAAACCTATGACATATGTGTCATATAGTTAATGTTCTGGTTCAAATTCATTTTCTGATATTGCGTATATTATTGACAATATGCAAACTCTATTTGGGTCATTCCAGTGAAACTGATAGAGACAAACGTTACTTAAAACAAGAATTTTTGCTTTATCATGATTTTTGTTTTTATGTTTTGCTCTTAACTCGCATGTGTTCGTGTGATCTGGTTAGACGGATGCACGATAGTTCATCAAAGAGGCACTAGTGTGCAGTGTTCTATGAGACATTCTAAATGTTTACTCTTAACTCGGATATGTTCGTGTGATCTGGTTAGACGGATGCACGATAGTTCATCAAAGAGGCACTAGTGTGCAGTGTTCTATGAGACATTCTGAATGTTTGCTCTTAACTCGGATGTGTTCGTGTCATCCGGTTGGACGGATGCACGATAGTTCATCAAAGAGGCACTGGTGTGCAGTGTTCGATGAGACACTGAATGTTTGCTCTTTACTCAGATGTGTTCGTGTGATCTGATTGGACGGATGCATGATAGTTCATCAAAGAGGCACTGGTGTGCAGTGTTCGATGAGACACTCTGAATGTTTGCTCTTAACTCGGATGTGTTCGTGCCATCTGATTGGACGGATGCACGATAGCTCATCAAAGAGGCACTGATAAACAGTGTTCGATGAGGCGCTCTGAATGTTTGCTCTTAACTAGGATGTGTTCGGGTCATCTAGTGGACGGATGCATGATAGTTCATTAAAGAGGCACTGGTGTGCAGTGTTCGATGAGACGCTCTGAATGTTTGCTCTTAACTAGGATGTGTTCGTGTCATCTGATTGGACGGATGCACGATAGCTCATCAAAGAGGCACTGATAAACAGTGTTCGATGAGGCGCTCTGAATGTTTGATCTTAACTAGGATGTGTTCGTGTGATCTGGTTGGATGGATGCACGATAGTTCATCAAAGAGGCATTGGTGTGCAGTGTTCCATGAGACATTCTGAATGTTTGCTCTTTACTCAGATGTGTTCGTGTGATCTGGTTCGACGTATGCACGATAGTTAATCTTTAGAAAGAGGCACTGGTGTACAGTGCTCGATGAGACATTCTAAATGTTTCACAATTCATATTTAAACAATGTTGAGGAATTTATGATATGTGTAGTATGAGTCAATGATACTTCTGGTTAAAATCCATTGTTTCATGGAACAATCAGCAGCGACATGACGTTATTCAATATGAGAATTCTCTTTTTTCCAGTTTCCTTGTCATTTTCATCCTGTGCTGCCATTGTTTCGTATTCATTCAGATACATTCTTAGAAGTCGAACGACTCCACTGCCATATTCATTTGAAGTTAGAAGTAATTGTATAGGGCTCGCAAAATATTTTGCTTCTCTAACTGCTGATGATTTCAACCTTGCTACTTGCAATGAATTATCTTTAAATTTAAAAAAAAAGTTAGTTTAGCAACTTTCAAAAAAATTATTAGGTTATAAATTGCTACTTGCACTGAATTATCTTTAAATTAAAAAAAGTTAGTTTAGCAACTTTCGAAAAAATTATTAGGTTATAAGCACACGCCAATTTTATATTTTTATGAATTTTTTGGTAATGTTCTGTTAATTGTGCGTGTGAAATCATGTACTATATTCATTGAAAAATTAATCTTGAGAGACTTTTAGAAACAAATTTTGCTTTATATCGAATTTCGGGATCCATAGAAACATTTCTCTCATTTCGATCAATATGTTTCTGAAAAAATTCGAAAAATATAAAAACAAAAGAAAAAATATTGTATGCCAATTAAATATTACCAAAATTCGAATTTAGCAACGCTTGATTTGGATGAATAGCAACTGAATCTCCCATACAAAATTGTGAATTGTAAATGATACAGCACCAGAGTTTAGTTGAAATATTTCTGAATTTCGACAAGTTCAGTTTAAATGTTTTTTACCATTATTGATTTAAACACAGTCAGAAGAATCAAATAGTCAACTCAAATCCTCAGGTATTTTGATAAATTTTATTGTATCAGGTACAAGTGAAATTGTGAAGTATGGTATATTTTCTGTCATTTATTTGCAATCTTTTTGTTAGCAACATTTACTAAAATAGTATATAATCAAATAAATTTCCAGTAAGCAGAAAAAATACCAATTGATATTGTTGGCAACATAATAAATGAGGCTCATAAAAATATAATTACCAATTACATGCTGAATATTTCAGTGTGTTTGGTATATAACTATTATTTTTTTATAATTTCTCATTAATTCTTATAGAAATTTACCTAAAACGTATGAGACAGAAGAAATATAATTTAATGAAGGTTGTGACTTTATAAAGAAACATTTCACGAGATTAACTCAAATTTTCTGAGAAAATGATATTGTAATTTGGCTGTGTTTGAGATTTCGGGAAAATCTCTAATCCTTCCCTAAACAATTCCCTACAATCGCGGATTTTTCCCTTTTTTCTTTCGAGAAGCTAAGAGACGGAAAAACTCTAGAGACCAATTGGAGACGAGTTGGATGGCTGAATACGGGGAGATAAGCCCTTCGAAAACATTATGTTGACAAAAACACCTATTTCTACTGTTGCCATTTTCTTCTACATGTATTATAGTGTGCCCATTAAGTACTGAAATATCATAATGGCGGAAGTACATTTCTATCATTAGTACAGTATTCATTATATTCATTGTGATTAATAATTTATTTCAAAAATTTTATACAAGCTGTTTATAGGAATTTCCATAGATTCATAGTAAAAAAATTTTAAAAATAGAAGGACCCAGGTACAATCCCAATTACTGTTTAGTAATGAATTTTCGTGCTTCTGCTTATTGCATGTACATCTATCAGGGTGGGTGCTTGGGAATTTTCTAAGCTTTCGACAATTAATTAAGTTGTCGTGTTTATAAAACTAACAGAGACAAAATGATAGGATCTCGCTTTTTAAAGCACTGGGTTCTAAGTTCAATTACAGCTACTGTTAATAATAATAGATTCGGTTTTATAATTATCCATTCTGCATATACATATTCCGTAATAGGAGCTTGGATAATTTCCGAGTTTACTCCCTTGCGATAAAATATAAGAGTATATTTAGTAGACAAATATAGTATTTTTGGCAATAAGAAACGGAAGCTATAGGGTTTTTTTAGAAATTATCATATCAAATGATGCCGTTAATCTAAGAGGTTGGTTTCATGTCATCCAAAAATTAGAGAGTTTCTTAACCTGAACCATCAAGATATCCGTTTTTTGAAAGATTTACTCAAGTCAAATATTTGTAATTTAACTTGAGTAAGTAAATCTTTCAAAAATTAATTTTACTGAAGTTAAATAGTTGTAAGGTTTTCTTTTCATATTTGTGTGGTATGCAAAGTTGAAGAGAAATGTGCAGCTCAGGTGTCTATTTCGTCAATTAATGTACTTTAAAAATTATATGGTTGTTGGCTATGTTTACTTACTATGCAGGAACTTCATTTGATTTGTCGCTCCACACCCATTTTTTTCACATGAAACTAATTTAATCAGAATCGATTTTAATGAGGATCCAGAACTCCTATGAGCATCCACATCTAAGAAGAAATCGAACTCATGAACTGTTAAGTTGAAATTTAGGTAAAAATTTACTGTACGGTCACCCTTGGCAAAATTTTCAAAAAGTCGCCAAAGGTGTATGACGAATTTCCGATCGGGAAAAAACGGAAGGAGGAAAATGGCTGAAATAGTGACAAATATTTCATACATTGTTGGCATCTAACAATATGCTCAACTAATTTAACAAAATTAACAAAAAACACAGATTTACAGATTTTAAACATCAATGGTAAAATAATAAAGTTGATATGTTAAATTATCCATAAAATTTTTTGATTAAATTTTATTTTAATGAATTTAAATCAATAAATATTCATGAGAAATTAATGACAAATAGGGTTGCCAAAGAACTAGCTTGCCTGGTTTCCAGTAAAAATGTTCGCCAAATTTGGCTCCAAAAAGAAACGCGCCAAGGGTGACCGTATAGTAAATCTGATCCGAAATTTAGAGTTTTTGAAAGTGAAACGATTGATCAATAATAAAAAATTTACAGCATTGTCCAGATATAACTTTGATTTAGCGAAATATTTTTGCATTTTCTAATTAAGTTATTTGATAATTGTAGTACTTTATTTTACTTTACCGATGGTCATTTTACAATCGAAATGTTTACACTAAAGTTACATTTACAATCAGTCTTATCTTTATTATTATTTAGTAAATTTACTGATAATCATTTTTAAGTATGATTACATATGAAACCACTACATTGAAAACATTTCGATACATCTAGGGGTTTTTAGGTTTGGATTTTGAATATTCGTAAACAGTAAGTCTAACCTGTGATTCAAGTCATTTAATCATGAATCTTTTATAAGAATCATACACATTTCATGAGATTTCATGAAAAAAAGGCTTTTTTTTTGTTTTTATTTAGAAACTATTTTCATTTAAGTGCTTTAGTGATAACAATATCTTTTTTATTACTTAACATTTAAACCAAATAGTTATTAATATTTAAAAGATTTAAGCAAATATTGCCATTAAAGTATATAGTTTCATAACCAAATTGAGGGGGAAACCAATGTTCATAATTCATAACCAATGTTCAGGTGGGAAAAGGCATTGTTCACGTGACCGGTCTATATCTGACACAGTTGAAAATTCTCGTGTTGTGAGTGCTTATGCATTTTAAAAGTTCCGTGTAATGCTATTCCTTTGGTGTGAAGAGCAGAGTGCTAGCCCAGGTGTTGTCCGCATCACTTGGTTATGATTTATAATTACGAAACGGTTATTTACATAATGGGTTTGATTGACAGAAATAAGCAACTAGAAACAATTGCAAACAAATATCGTAACTTTAATATTTATATGTACAGTTTATGAAATTTCTAAAACTCAAATGCTTAATTTAAATTACGGTAAAAATTTACCGTATGGTCACCCTTGGCGAAATTTTGGAACAAGTTCAGTATCCCCATACACTGATTTCTCGCCAAATCTGATAACCATTGTTTACGTTGTAGTGTTGCCGATTTCAGCTTTTGTTTTTATTGTAGTGTTGCCAAATTTAGTTTTTGTTACTATTATTATTTTTTCGTTGCCAGATTCCGTTTTCTCGTGTTTTAAATAGTTTT
Source organism: Latrodectus hesperus (assembly GCA_037975125.1). NCBI lineage: Eukaryota > Metazoa > Arthropoda > Arachnida > Araneae > Theridiidae > Latrodectus > Latrodectus hesperus. The sequence continues at coordinate 7,054,554 of CM075860.1, read as the reverse complement.
TACGTGTTATATGTGCTTTTTTTTAGTGGCAATAGCTTTTTTAGTTCCACTTCGAGAACGTTCCGGAACTTTCTTTGCTATTTGTTCTACGTTTTAATTGGTAGTCATTTTAATTTCGTTTATAGTTGCTGCTGCAATCAGTGGATTTCCCGCTGTTGTGTTTCGTGGTCGCCAGTGTCCAAACATCGTAAATTTTTCTTTTTTACTATTTCTTTTATATTATTTACTTTTATTTGGTTTAATTTTAATATATATTTTTTATTAAATGATATATTTTATTTTAGATATTTAAAACCGTAAAATATTATTTTTTCCTTATTTCGTTTTCTTAATTTATTATCATCTTTTTATTGTTTTAATTACTTTATTTATTGTTTTAATTTAAAATGTCTCATGTTCAAAATGTTGTTGAAAAATATCAACAAATTATTTTAGCAAAAATTAAAGATAATAATGATGGATTATTGCTCAGGATTCCAAATTATTAATTAATTTAGGATTCGCAATTATTAATTAATTTTTTAACGGAAATTTGATTTGGAGAAGGTGCAATTATTTTATTTAAATTCTATTGCTTACACATATTTTTTTATTGTATTCGTGTTTCATTTTTATTTACTTAAAATTTGTATATATTTAAAAAATATTTTATTCATGTTTTTTTTTAATTTTAAAAAATGTATATATTTGAAAAATAAGTTTTTGCATGCTTTTTTTTAAATTTTATAAAGTGTATATATTTAGAAAAATATTTTTGCATGCTTTTTTTGTAAAATTAGATAATTATTTTTACTGAAATGTGACACTGTGGTGACAAACGAATAAAATGTCGAAATAAATATACCAATCGGCATGTCAGCTTAATTTCATATCAAGTAAGTCCGTTATTTATATTTATTTCCCTTTTTAAATTTTCTGAAATGCTTATTTTTCGATCGAACTTCGGGAAATTTCCCGTGTTTATAAACGCGCTCCTAGCTTGGCGACAAAAAAATTCGCCGCGGTCGCCAAGTGTATGGGGATACTGAACTTGTTCCGAAATTTTCAATAAGTCGCCAAAGGTGACCGTATGGCGAATTTCCGATTCGGAAAAACGGTTAGCGAATTACCGAAAAACATTTACCGAATTAAATTTATATTAATAAATTTAATTCAGTAAATATTCATGAGAAATTAATGAAAAATAGGGTTGCCAAAGAACTAGTTTGCCGGATTTCAAGTAAAAATGTTCGCCAAATTTGGCGCCAAAAAACGCGCCAAGGGTGACCGTACAGTAAAACAGATCCTAAATTACAACTATTATTTAAATATTTAATTTAAATATCTACATATTGTATTACCACGTTTTTATATTCATGCAACCATTTTAACGTAAGTGTTTAATATAAGTAACTTATAGAAAGGGCCGTAAAGTAAAGTAAACGCCAGCAGAGGTCCCTGTACCTAACCCTGAAAGGGTTTTACCAGATTTGATGGACCCGCTGGAGAGAAAAGAAAACGGAACACAGTACATACAAGACAATACAATTATGCTTGCAATCATATGGAGACACTATAAATTATAACTTTTACACAGTAAGGAGGGTTTGTAAAGTATACTATTTAACACAAATTTGGTTGCAATTGAAAGTTAACACGTGGATACATAAGAAGCATTCAAAATAGGTATCAGACAAAATACATGGCAGGAAATGGTAATACAGGCATATGAAATACATATCAAATAGCATGCATATAAGAAATAAAGAAAATAAATGGAAAAACAAAAGGAAATTAAAAATGATAAAACAAAACTGAAAACATATACCTGAACTTACTGCAAACTAATGAGGTAATAATGATTAATGAATAATTAATGCCTTTAGTATGGATTTGATAGTTGGGTGTATCGGCTCAAAGTAAGTTAGGTCATATAAAATTCTAAGCTATATATACAAAAAGTTTAGATAGATAGTACATAATGCATTAAAATAGGTCAATATAACATGATGACAATAATTGTGACTGAGTAATTAAGTGAGAGCGCTGGAATGATGGTGAGAAAATGGCAAACAAATAATAATGAACTATATACAAGGAGAAGAAAACAGGTGAAATGTTACAGGTAGAGAGAGAAATGTCTAAATGCAGAACATGAGAGAGATGGAGTATGCGGCTCATCTACTTCCAGGTGATGTCTATCACTCTCACGGGCATCATTATCCTCCTATTCCTCTGGAATTATTAATTCCCTATATTCAAGGAGAAAGTTTATAAGGTTAATAATTTTTAGCTTTGCAGCCTTGTTGATGGTGATGTTTTTGAGCCAGACACTTATCAGATTGTCACTGGGCGTAGTGAAGTGCCAGGAACTCGTGATGGGGCATGATGTAGCGTAATGAATTGGAGTACCTTCTTCTCCACATGCACAGTTCGGAGTGGGTTGTACTCCTATTCTATGCAGATAACTTGGAAAAGGGCCATGTCCCGTTACAAAAATCGTGAATTGTCTTGGCCAGCACTGTTGGTTCAAATTCACTTTTGGCAGGATGGAGTATACTAGGCGTCCGGTGGTATTTTGATCCCACAGAGTTTGCCAATCCTGAATTAAAGCAATTTTCCTGATCCTTTTGAAGTGAGACCGAGGAAGAGGGAGAAAGATTTCCGATTCATCTGAAGAAGCTGCAGTTTTTGCTAGGCGGTCTGCCAATTCATTCCCTTCAAATCCTACATGAGCCTTTATCCAACAGAGGGAGATGTTTTGTTGGTTGTTAAGTTCCTCTTGAATTTGCCTGGCTAAAGGACTGATGGCTTTCGGATTGCAAAGCGCATAAAGACTAGCTTTACTATCTGACCAGACGAGGCAATCTGTTCTTGGTTTTTGGCCCACTCGATAGCCTGCTTAATTGCAAAGAGCTCAGCCTGGAAGACTGAGCAATTGGCATTCAGTTTGTAACTTTCATTGTGAATTATGATATCCTTTAATGTTGTGACAAACGCGGCTCCTACACCTCCATCCATCTTGGAGCCGTCAGTAAAAATATGGCAGACCTGCTTATTCAGGGTAGGGTCGTACTCCGTGTTAGGGTTGACAATCGTATCAACTCTGAATATTCCTGGATGTATAGAAAGTGTGGGTACTCTTGCCTCCATAATATTACTGCTTGTGGTTCTAAATTCTTGTTTTATTTGTGCCTCAGAATTGATGGTGAGATGAAGGGGAGGTATGCCAGTAATGACTTGTAAAGCTGCCGTCGATGTTGTTTTGTAAGCCCCAGTTATATTAAGCAAAAACTTTCTCTGTATTTTGTCTAGAAGTAGCTGATTTTTGACCCGAAGATTGGCTCCCCAGAGTGTTGCACCATGGGCTAGGATTCTTTCTGCCACTGTTTTGTACAGTACAATGCGCTGTTTTTGGGAAAATCCCCAGGTTGAGCCAGCTATTCTAAGTAATTTCTGGTGAATGCGAAAGGCTTTGGCACCTTGTTGTTTGATATGTGCTGACCAATTCAACTTTTCATCTAGGAGTACACCCAGAAGTTTAATACTCTTGCTTCTCCTTATTCTTAAGTTATTAAAAAATATTTGTGGTCCACATTGCAGTCTCGTGAATAGGAGGTAATTTGATTTTTCAATTGAAATTCCAAGGTTATGCTTATGGGTCCAGTTGCTAAAAATCTTAAGGGCTTCTGTAGCAACGCGTCCAAGCTTCCTTTCACTGTCAGATGACACTACGAAGGTGAAGTCGTCAGCAAAGGCCTGGAGAGCAACTGTTGCTTTAGGATCAATATCCTTACCAACTGTGGACCAGTCAAATTGTAGCGGCTCATCAGCAAGCAGATTCCATAGGATTGGTCCACTACAGGAGCCTTGTGGACATCCAATGGCTTGAGTTTTCTTCACAATGCCCATATTTGTATTGAGGGCAACCTCTCGATCTTCCAGGTTGCTGATTAGTATGTTTTTAATGGTTTCTGGGCATCCTTTACTTTCGAGTGCTTGTTTGATAGCTGGATGTGGTGCAGAGTCGAAAGCTCCTTTAATATCTAGAGAAATTATTGCGCAATGTTTTGCTGAGGCTTTTGCAATCTCGATTTGTCTTTTCAGGTGTAGGAGAGCATCGTCCACTGACCTTCCTTGACGAAAACCAAATTGATTTTGGTGAAGAAGACCATGGCTCTCTAAGAAGAAAGTCAATCTAGTAGTCACGATTTTCTCCAGTAATTTTTCCATCGTTGGTAAGAGGGTGATTGGCCTGTATGATTTAACTTGCAGTTTGTCTTTTCCTTCCTTATGGAAGAGAATGATTATGCCAATTTTGAAGCACTTTGGGAAATAGCACAAATTCCAGCATTTTATAGAAAGGGCCGTGGTAGCCTAGTGGTTAGGGTATCTGCCTTCCATCCTGAAGGGTGGGGTTCGATTCCCAATACCGCCAAAGACACACCAAGTACATGCGATATACGTGATCGTTAAATCTGTGGAATCGAAAGTCCTGTGGTCGGTCGTTGAGCAGTTACCATGGGTGCAACGATCTGGAGAAATTTTTCTCCCTCTTCAGATCAATGCCAAAATCGAGGGAGTAGATCCTCTGATGCTGCCATCTATTGGAGGATTTGAAGAGCAAAGTCGTACTTTCACCTTCACGGTACTCTGATTAAACGAAAGACGCTCCCAAATTGACTTAAATTCGCATAGCCAAGGCAAAGCGAGCTTGGCTTGTCCTAGTGTCATTAGTAACAACAACAACTTATAGCCATTTAAGTTTTTTGCTTATAGAAATATGTAATTTTCTTTTTTTCTTTTTTTTTTTTAGATGTTTAGACTAAATATTGTTTTCTAAAAGTTAAATTTGAAGGATAATTTGTATTTAATTATTCAATTTGAGTAAGAATAATTTCAAAATTAATATAAATGCATAAGCCTAATAAAGTTAAATATTAAAATAACTATTGCCACTATAAGGGTTAAGTAGTTATCATCTTTTTTAAGTATTTCATTTACCTTACTTTGTCTTTAAACTTAATTTAGCTCATAATAATTACATCGTTTAATAATTATTGTTATTTATTTTTATATAAATAATATTATTGCTTAAGTAATTTACGGAGGTATTGCTTCGGATTTTAAATGCATGAGTCTTGGTCATAAAGGGTATTATTACTGAGAATACCTGAACTGCATTGAAAACAGTTGAAAGTGAAATATGTCGAAAATAATATATTACAACATTTTCAGAGTGAGAGCAAAGGAAATAAATCTAATAAAGCACACAGAAAGAGGAGACATGCACTTCACATTTGAGAGCGTGAGAAAACGAAAGCATAAGGGAAGCAAATATTGAATTTGCAGCGGAGAGTAGAATTGGGATCAATAACTGCAGAAATCTGAAGGCGAGCGAATAATAGTTTGTCGCCAGCTCTTGCGGAACAATTTTTGAAGGAAAAAGTCCGTAAATAGGTGAATATAATTTCCGTTAAAGATTAATTCAAGAGTTGCTAATAAAATATAAATAAAGAATTTTTATAATTCGCTGCTGTGATAATCAGTTGATGATATCAAATGGATGCTTCAGACCATGCACTTCAACTTTCACTTTCGCTTGGAACTAAACGATAGAAATTATGGAACTTTTTCCTTCGAAAATTGTTCTACAAGCATGTGCCTATAATTTCCGTTAAAGATTAATTCAATAGTTGTTAATAAAATATAAATAAGGAATTTTTATAACTCGTTGCTATGATAATTAGTTGATAATATCAAATAGATGTCTCAGACCATGCACTACAACTTTCACTTTCGCTTCGAACTAAATATAACGGAGCATGGCAGAATACTCTGTAAATTTACTTTGCAATTAATCATTTCTCCAGCTGCCTATATCTGATGATTAAAGTATTTAAACCCAAATTGTTATACTATAAATTTGAATTACCGTAAAAGAATGCAGTAGAATTTGTTTAAAAATTTATCAAGAGTCAAATTAAGATAAATAACATGTGTGCGTAATTATTAATTCTTAACACTGATGATCATGAAGAATAACCATTTTAACAAATATAGTCTAAATGGATTGAGCTATCAAAAATTATTTTTCACTATTCAGAGTTTTTGAAACTATTCAGAACAGTAAATTCCATTTCACTATCCTGAATAGTTTCAAAAACTCCTGCTTAGGAACAATAAACATCCGCATTCTTTATTTAAAAACAGGTGAATAATAGCCGCCCAACTTGTCTAGTGGTCAGCGTGCCTGACTGCGGATAAGGAGGTCCTGGGTTCGAATCCCGGTTCGGGCATGTATGTACTTTCTCTCTCTATCTATCCTGTCTTTGTCCTTTCCTTGTATGAATGTGGAGTGAATGGATGCCTACCCTATAAACGGGTCCCTATGGCATGTGTGTACTGAGGAAGTCGGACTCCACACCAAAATAGGGTTCAGTTGGAAAAGTGGAGCAGCGCACCCTATGTTGCCAGCCTGGCTGGCACACAGCAACAACAACAGATGAATAATCAAATTAGGTTATGTAACATTTGTGCAATTAAGGAATTTTTGCTCTGATGAAAATTGAGAATAATTATCAAAAGTATATTCTTTAAAATATACTTTTCATAATTATTTTTAATTATCAAAAGTATATATTTTAAAGAATAATGAAAATTAAATATTATTCTAAGGAATAAAAGGAAAAGTATTCTATAGAATTTTCATTATTCTAAAGAATAATGAAAATTAAGAATAATTATCAAAAGTATATTCTCTTTACAATATACTTTTGATAATTATTCTTTATTTTCTTGAACTTCAACGATGTTATTGCATTATAAACGATTTCAAAAATTTCTTTTTAGAACTTAATTAGCATTAATATTTTTTAATAAAAAAGATCGAAATTGTAATTAAGGTAGGTAATATTAGTGATTTGAGCGTTTAATTCTGATGAATAATATGTACTTGGAAGAGAGAAGATATTTAATTAAGAAATATATAATTTAGAAGCTTGAACTACTATTGTTTGACAGAATTTTTTTATTCCTATTTCAAAGATTAATACTCAGAAATTATGACTATCAATATACTTTACTGAAAAAAATCGAAACAGATTTATATATAATTGTGCACTGTTGTGGCAAAGATATAAGAATAATCATTAAAACAAATATAATCTAGGAGTTCTTGACACTTCATAGAAATTATTCCATTCCAAGCAATTTCAAAAATACCTTCTAAAAAATTCTGAGAACAGTTAATTTAACATTAGTTTAAAACTAATTCTTACACTTTTCTTTCAACTCAAAATTTTGTATTGAAACAATACCCTTGCTCATTATAAAACATTGACTGATTATATTTATTTCTCATAAAAGCCAAGACAATATACTTTTGTTTACATGAAGATTTTGATAAATAAGTGTAGACTATATTAGAAGGCTGGAAACTTGTAACGAGATCAGGAAACACTTTGGTTAAGTTATGTTTGAACGAAACTGCTTTCCATTTTAGCAAGCATCCAAGCAGATCAACACAGTATTTTGTATCTAGGTCGTTTACTACGTTTTACATTTAGAATGCTTAATTTTTCTCTGCTTTTGTTATTCTACTCAGTTTCTGAGTTATGGCAACAGGAAGTAACGGCAACATAACATGAAAACATTTCTCCCAAAATCCATAAAGAACGAAGCAGCTGCGAAATTTAGAGTTAAAAAATAAATATTTGTTTTCTTTGGCTATCCTAATGTTTATATAAATGAATGATTCAAAACACTGATGGTTGCACAAATTTTAATACTTTTTCTCTAATATAATTTCTAGTATTGAGAAAATTTAAATGTTTTATTAAAAGACTTGAAAACTGATTTTTGTTATCAACATGAAATGCCGATGTTTAAAATTGCTTTTACAAATATTTCTATCATAAAGTTATAATGAATTATAAACTGAAAGTAACCTTTCGAAATGTGTGTATAGTAATTAAACAATAAGGTCCCAGTGTCCTGGTTGAGTAGGGCTCATTCTCATTATCCGAAGGCTGTCAATTCGAATCCCAACTGATCTATCGTGTTCACTAAAGATGACAAGAGCACGTTAAATAGGTCTTGGTCACAATGTCCTCCGAGAGAAATGATACCTTTTGAGGTGGTATGTTAATTATTGAGGATCTTCTGCTTTTAGTCGCTGTCTCAAAACTACGAAAACTCCAGTCGATCTGCTTCTATCGAACTGGTAGAATCCAATTTCAGAGCTATGTACAGAGAAGCATGCTATTGCAACAACTAATTAAAGAATAAAAACGTAAATTATATTCTTCAGAAAGCAATCAAATAAGCAGATAAAAACTTTTCTCCATAAAAAACATACATGGAATAAAATAAATGTATTCCATGAACAGTTGGATTATTATGAAAAGTAAAATAAGTATTTCTGAAACGTTTAACCTTTTTATAGCTAAATAAATAACACATTATTGTAGATTTTTCATATATAAGTATAAGTGAAACATATTCGACATTTTAACACTAAAATTACTCATTAGTTTATAAACTTCGCGGTTTGTAATTTGAAACAAATAATCTCATTTCTTTAGTCTCTTATAAAATGTTTAGAAAAATAAAAAAATAAAACTTAATAAAAGATGAAAATTGATCAAAACATCCCATTCATGATGGACAAAATTCAACTTGACATATTCAGCTAATTATTAAATTTTGATACATTGCATAACCAAAAGATTCATTGACTTGAAATAAATGATCCAAGTTGTCTCCAGTGCATCTCACCAGCTCTTCCTTATTGAAAGAAAAAAATGCTGGATTATCAAACACGTGTTTCATGTCACAATGGGTTTACGGAAAGCGATTAATTCATTCCAAAGGAAATGATTGTAAGTACCCATAAATTCGTGCATTCGATCGAAGATATTTCTCAGCGGTTAATCTTGTCCTACAATTATCGACGTCACAGTTAACTGACATAGTTTAGTTCGGGAATAGGCCAGAAGCTTCTTTAGGACCCCTATCTGCTTTACAACAACAAACTTTTTATTCTATTTGGGAGCCCCTCTGACGTGGGGACCCGGGGTAACTTCTCCGTATGCCCCTGCCTTAATCAGGCTCTTATCACAATCAAGTTTAAGTGTATGGAAATATGAAATACATTTTCGCTTTAGTGGATCCAACAAACATATTAAAAGCAGAAAGAGCCTGAAATGTGTTGTATTGTAACAACTGACAAACATCCTTGTCAAAGAGACTGCAGTTAATTTCGATTACAGCTTAGGTATGTATACTCTGAAAGGATTATCCACACAGCAAGAAGTGATAGTTGACAGTGGACACCAGCGAAGTTCCCAGTACCCAACACCGATGAGCTGTATCAGTTTAGAACTTATGGGACTTTTATTTAAAAAATAGTATAAAATATTACATTTTAAAGTTATTTACAGTAGCCAAAAATGAAGCATTTTATACCATTACAAAATTATTTACAGCACATTTACATGATAAAGTAATTTACGGTTGTTAAAAATTACAAAAATTAAGTTAATTGCAAAAATATGCAATCGCATGTTGGCTAATTAAAAGGAGGAAAAAACAAGTTGATAACATAATGATCATGGGATTAATGATGAATGCAGTTAACGTAACCGCGCGTGATTGTTTTGTAGTTGTACAAAACTCTAATTATATATAATCAATATATAGAATTTATGAATTATATTTATATGGAATGTTTTTGATATTTACAGAAATACTGCCTTAATTCTCTCAAAAACATTGTAAGACAAGAAAAAAAAAGTACATTTGTTCTTATCTGCGTTTCGGAGAAGAGTTCCCAATCCAACAAACTAGATTTTCATGGGAAATCAGGAATTCAACTGTTTTATTTAATTTGATTCTCAATGCATGCTCAAAATTCTCTTCTTCCGGATTCCAGTTTCTGCTAGGTATGGCTAAATTCCTGGAAAACGTTAAAGGGCTCGTAGTCGTTCAGTGTAGTGGACTGCCTTCTATCGCAGTCTTTTGTATCAGATATGTAGAAATTACGGAAATAGCATGGAATTGGATAGTGGCCTGTGCAGAAAAGCATCTCATTCCTGTTGTTATTACTTATGACACTTGGCAAGCCACTACACTGCACGACTATGCTATACCTTGGCTATGCAAATTTAAGGGTAAGGTGCGTCTTTCGTTTAATCAGATCACCACGAAGGTGAAAGTACGTCTTTGCTCCGAGAGATGGCACCACCTGAGAATCCACTCCGTCAATTTTGGCATTGATCTGAAGGGGGAGGAAATTTTCTCCAGACCATTACACCCATGTTAACTGCTCAACGACCGATCACAGAACTTTCGATTCCACAGATTTAACGAGCACGTATATCGCGTGTAGTGGATCTTTGGAGGCATTGGGAATCGAACCTCACCCTTTTGGACTGATGTCCGATGGCTTAACCCCTAAGCTACCACAGCCTATCTGATTCCTAGTCTAGATATTGGGTTCTTAGTCTATCTCATTCCTAGTCTAGTTATTGTGTCTCCTAGTAATTTTTGGTATCAACTCATGAACATCAATTCCAGTTACGAAGTAATAGTACTTAGCTTTTACCATCATGCTATCTCACTATCATTTGATTAAAAAAATACTAATTGCCATTTGGTTAGTGTGTTACTAATCAATGCACCAATATCAGGAGTCATATACATTTAGCAGTGAGAAGGGACCCTGTTCTGTACCTATTGATTATCGGGTTGATGCTATTCCATCACTCATATTTATTTTTAAAAAAAATTGTTTAAAAAAGGAGGTATTTATACATCCACCTTTTAAGCTCATGCTTGAAAATTAAAAACGCAAAAATTTTTTGTGCAACAAGTTATCTATCAAAAAGAGTATAAAAACTATATGATGCATTTATACATAATTGAAAATCTTAAGAATGTAATAATTGGTTATTGTTACGTTTCGTTTTTAATTTGAATAATTCCGAATTCGATTTCTCGATCTGGTAAAAAAAAATGGAATTCTTTCAACGTGACATAGGAAAATTATGGGCCGAAATGTCTACGCGACATTTAAATTGAAGACCGAAATTATCAATAATGACTCTGGAATATCTTAAAAAAAGCATATATTTATTCCATATCGAAATCGAAACATTACTCGGCGAGTGCCGGATGCATTCTGAAAAAATGGTTTTAAGTTACACATTAACGGGAGCAGTCACATGACCCGAAGCAAGAGCAAACTTCTATGTGGTGACGTCACTCGCTTCTCTGACTATTGGTTGTTACAGTTATAATCCTTATGCATACAGACAATCTGAAGCAAATAGAATACGATTTACAGTTTAAGTGACTATCTTTAATGGTATGAGCTACTTGAGTAAAATCAGGATTAATAAAATGGGAAAATAACGAAATCTGTATGATTATAATACATAATCCTGAAATTGTTTGTTGTTTATAAGTGAATGAGTTTCTTAATGTGAAGTCCGAATTCGATGAGCTTGATGCTTTCAAATCTGCCGTAGGCTGTCTCCTCTACAGATAAGCATCCAATCCGTGAACAGTAAGAAGTTTCACTCTGTCTGTAACTTTTTTGCGAAAGTAGATTGAAAGGGAAAACTTTAGATATCAGCTAGGACATATTAGCAGGTTTCTTTAAATGTGGGTGATTCACGAGGGGGCAGTTCATCAGATAGTGGTCAAATGTACCCTCAATACTATACATACAATGATTTGACTTGGATTTTCTTAATTCTGTTGAAATAAATAGGGTAAGTACCATGATTATCATGCAATTGAAGTAGGGATTTGTTAGGATAGTATTGTTTGAAACTGTACGGATCATTTGTTTGAGGAATCGGCCCTGTTCCACAGTGTCTCATTGCTCAGGAGTCATCTGCAGTAGGATAAAAGGCACTGACTGTAATTAGATTTTGCAGTAATGAAATAATGTTTTGTGAAGTGGTGAATCACCCTACGTGATCCAATACTCTGATGAACATGAATGAACCTGGTAAATATCTGGTAAACTGTATTTATTAAGTGTTTTTGTCAACCGAGAAATTTAATAGAAGTAGTACGATGATTTGAATTTATCTCCAAGTCTGGATCTGAATCTGAGAGTAGAATGATGATTTGAATCTGCCTCCAAGTCTGGGTCTGAATCTGCTTCCAAGTCTGGATTTGAATCTGAGAGTAGTACGATGATTTGAATCTGTCTCCAAGTCTGGGTCTGAATCTGCTTCCAAGTCTGGATCTGAATCTGAGAGTAGTACGATGATTTGAATCTGTCTCCAAGTGTGGGTCTGAATCTGCTTCCAAATCTGGGTCTGAATCTGAGAGTGGTACGATGATTTGAATCTGTCTCCAAAGTCTGGGTCTGAATATGCTTCCACGTCTGGATCTGAATCTGAGAATAGTACGATGATTTGAATCTGTCTCCAAGTCTGATTCTGAATTTGCTTTCAAGTCTGGATCTGAATCTGAGAGTAGTACGATGATTTGAATCTGCCTCTAAATGGAATGGGTTGTCTTTCATTCCTGTGAATACCTGTGAGTTTTAGCTAACTAGTAGGAGAAGATTTATGGTTTAGAACTGTTCCTTCAGCTTTAAGATTGGTCTATTAATTTTAAATACTAATCAATGACTTCTGAAGCTTTCGAAACTATTTTAGACAGCAGCGTGCTATCAACACTATGGTAACAGTTTGAAAAAATAGCCTCTTTTTGTATGAGAATTACAATGCTTCTGTTTATACATTATGAGCCAACACGATGTATCTAGACAAAAATGAGGTAGATGAGCTTTATCTCTGTGTTATGGAAGACTCAAAACTTCATTTTAATCCTATAAAAAATATCTTAATCATACCACTCAAGCAAAAACTTATCTTAAACTTCTTAAAATCTTAAACTTGTACATTGTGCTAAAAAGGAATAGAGTACAATTCCTTGATCAATTTACCCAGAAGAAAAAATGTTTTTATGTAAACTAAAAGAAGGCACTACCTCCCATTAGTTATTGGTGCTTTTCATGCAAACAGAATTGTGTCTGGTGAATTTTGGTTTCATGACATATTTCTCCTTTAAACTATATCATTCAGTAAGGTTATAAATATTCTAATTACAAATAAAACATGCTAATTCGTTGTATTGGTAAAAACTACATAAAACATCTTTCAACTTACAATTGCATCATAATTTATTCTCGCACATTTCAGAGAGAAAGATTAACTAAAAGAAAGAAAACGGTATATTTATAACATATCTTCATTACTACTAAACCATCACGAGAAGGCGGGTGAGATCTGTGTCCGGTGGAAGGGTTCATTCTTTCAGAGGTTTGGACAGTAAAATGATCACGCAGTTTAGGGTTAAAAAACAAATTCTTCGCCCGTTCTTTTCTTTGGCGAAGAACACGATTTTCTCCTCTTCATTCTTTGCTTTCTACTTAGCCTAGAAGGTTGTATTCTCAGCGCTCTTGATTTTTAGTATTTTTAATTGTATTAAAACTGTTCTTTTCAGAACAACACATAATATCTCTAAAAGGGAAAACATTGCGTTCTAAAGAACGTAACATCGTTAATAACGTGCATATATTTTTTGAAAGTGAAGCAAAGTCTACTTCGCTATCGATACCAATTCCGAGAGCACAGGAGCGTACTGCGGCTGCTACTGGCATTTCTCTTAGAACTGTGCAAAGAATGTATGTATCTTGAATAAAAAAGGCTGTAAAAAGTTAATTTATTACTTACGGAGTTTCTTTCTAGCCTAAAATGGACGTTCCTTATGTAAAAAAATGTCTTCATCTAAATTAACTTAACAACAAGCATATTCTAGAAAATCTCACCCTTCCCTAATTTCTCAAAAATTATTGCGATAACACAATGAAAATATACAAATTTTGGGCATAAAAATTATCTATCGTTCGGTGTTAACTTATTGGCCTACAAACAGGTTTTGTTCCTGTTCTTGTGAACAAAATAAATTCTAAAATCTATCTAATAATGAAATTTTCATGGCATAATAAAAATATTTTCATTTTAAATGTTTTTCTAACATTGCTTAGTATATGTATTTATATATTTTAATTCTCATATTTGAATTCTTCGAAAAAGCATAACACATACATATTTTATTTTCATTCTACATCTAAAGGTGCTAATTAGCCAAATAAGGTAACCTAGATTGAGGCGCTTTCTCCTCGTTTCCTCCTCCGCTCGCTAAATTGTTGAAATAGACTTCTCTGGTTACACGTGACTCTTACGTCACACCCGCCATCTCCTGGTGGTCGCACTATATATAGGTGTGCATACATAGTTTTGTATGTATATGTATTATATTTTTAGTAGATAGTAGACTGGAACAAACTACAATAACTAGTTTTCGAAGTGGCCACCTAAGATCATTGGCATTTAACAACAAAGAAAAGAAATTTCCAATTTGCGCTAAGTGTTTCAAAAGCCAAGCCACTCCGGATCATATCCTTGAGTGCTTGGGACTCGATAAAGAAGATCTTCTGGAGCGACCATTATTGGTCATTGATTTCCTGAGAGTGTACAATATCATAGACTTGGTCTAGCGCTGCTAGACAACAGGGATCAGCAACAACAACAACATTATATTTTTATCTACCACTCTTTGCAGAGAATGGGAATAGAATAGACTTTAAGATATAAAATAAACTTTTATCCCTCTATCAACAATGCTACAACTATATCTAAATATGCTACAATATAACTATTGGTTAATTAAAAATTACTGTTGTATTATCCAACCTCCATAGAATACAAGCAATAGAAGTAAACAATCCTACAAATCTAGTTACAATATCCATAAGTAGTTCATACCTAAATGATATCACTTTTTAAAGCCAAAGATGTATTATTATCAGTACAGAGGATAAAGTGAAAGTGCGATAGTTCTAACAAAATAACATTTTGTGAGGCTATTAGGGAAATCCCTGAGGAAGCAATAATCGTTAAGCTTTTACAGAGGTCAATTTCAAGGTCACGTTGCTAGTGCTACACATAACTGTATTTGTAAACAAGTTTTATCCTGCCAAATAAATACTTTGTTGCTGCATCTATGGATATGATGAGACTCAAAAGGTATCAAGAAATTTACAATCTAATAAATCATGTAAGTGAATAAATTTTTAGTGTGTGTGTGTGTGTGTGTGTGTGTGTGTGTGTGTGTGTGTGTGTGTGTGTGTGTGTGTGTGTGTGTGTGTGTGTGTGTGTGTGTGTGTGTGTGTGTGTGTGTGTGTGTGTGTGTGTGTGTGTGTGTGTGTGTGTGTGTGTGTGTGTGTGTGTGTGCATAAATTTTTAATTAAATACAGTAAATCCTTTTCAGGCAAAGTTAATTTGTGATTCAAATGTGCATTTCACAAAATGTTTTGAAAATTTTCAATTTTATAAGATTTCAAAAAATTACAAATTCTTGTGATTTGCTATAGGCAGTTATACCTCTTATGCATACATTAGAGATTTTTACTTTATCTATATAAATAAAATTCTTCGTTATGTTTCTTTATTAAACTAACTTACTGTAAATTTTCTAAACTTTTATTACTCCCTTGTGTCAACTTGAAACTCTGTATTCACTACTCACCACAGATTAAAATGCAAACATGAAGCAGATTATACACAAAATGCTATTGGTTCCATATTTGAGGGCACAGGAGTTGACTTATATAAAATCACACTAAATAAATAATAATCACACTAAAACAAATAATATAATCACACTAAAATAAATAATTTTTTCAAATATGCAAATGAAATGAGAAATAGTCGATCATCGAAAAAAACTGTTTTCAAAATCAACGTACCTGTAAAACATGCGTATCCCCTGAAATACATCTGCGTACTTTTCACGGTTCTTTGAAAGGAAAGTGATATGCCATCTTACGTAGGGATTGACTTGATATCATCATTTTCGATGCATAACAAAATCTATTTAAAATAACACATTATTCTTTAAATATTTAATCAACACAATTTGCATTAAAAAATATTTTAAAAAATTTATTTAAGCAAGTCGTAAGCTAGACATTTAAAAGAGATTACTTACAAATATTGTAATTATTAATTTAGAATTCTATCAATTAAGGAAATTTTTAAAAATTTTAACCGCCCAGTGTAAGTATGGGTGAAAATGTGCTTTGGGTCCTCTGCTTGGCGCATTTTCAAAAAGTCGCCAACGGGCGCATTTTTGCGTGATGTCTCGCGGTTTGAATGCTCCGAGAAATACTACGCAAAAACGTCGTTTCTATGTCGACGAAACCGAAATCCGTGTTTTTAACGAATTTCTCCGTTGGTATGGCAACGAAAACAAAACAATGGTTTTTTTACGAATTGTATAACAAAAAATACACTAGAATATGGAGAAAAATTATCATATTTTTAAAATTAATAAATAAAAAATACACTGAAACAAATAAATAACTCACGTACTACCTCCAGGGCAAATCCAACGGTAATAAAAAAGTCGTGCATCAAATTTTAAATTCTACGGTTATTTCAAAATCAAAATAATTAGCGACCAATAGGAAAACTGAAACAAAAGAGTTGTTAATGAGCATGCGCGAAAACAGAGCATACAAGCTCCGCTCTGGAAAAACGCAAAAAAAACAAGGTTGCCAAAAGGAATGCATTTTGGATGAAATGGCCAGGGTTATCGCCCATTTAACCTAAGTATGATATATATATATATATATATTTATATATATTCCATAATATCACCCCGAGCATATTCGACATGTGAGTTTGATGTCATATCAAGTAAGTCCTTTATTGTTATTTACTTATCTTTACCGGTTGTTTTGAAGATATTCACTTTTTTAGTAATACTTTTTTAGATTTTGTGTACTATTATGTGATTTAAAATTTTCAAAATGCATATTTTTGGAAATTAGGGAAAATTCCCGCTTTAAAAAACATGTGCTTAACTTGGCGACGAAAGAAAGTCACAATGGTCGCCAATGAGGGATATCCTACTTGTTCCAACCGTCCTTGTCAATCTAAACTTACTACAAATTGAATGTTTTGCTTTTTCTTTTTTCATTTTGTTGTTTGTTTTATTCAGTTGTAAACGTGTTAATGGCTTGAATCAATGGATAATGGCTTCTCAAAACGATGCTTTGGCCTTTATATATAAAAATCGTTTTATTTACAAAATGGGTAAAATCCTAGAATCCGTAACGCATTTGGCTCGTTTTTCAAATAAGTCGACAATGATCAAGGCGAGTGAATTATAACCATCAACATACGACAGCGTTTCGTAATCAAAAAAACTGGGAATCTCAAAATGGTAATACATAAACATACAATCCGAATCTTAATGTTGGCAAATCTATCGCGTTACGGATATTAGGATTAAGCTACAAAATGAACTTCGACAGTATTCTCGGACATTCGATGGCGGAAGTCAGATTTATGAAGTCGCAGTTAATTATGTGTTTTGTACATAAAAGGTTATCTGACGTCATGGATGTTTTAAGCCAATGAGAATTGTGGTTAAGTTATGCAGCCATGATCTTAACTAGAACGAAAGCAACAAGCACTTTATGTGGTTAATAAAATTTCTTTACTTAAGTTTCATTTCACTTTCTATTTACAAAGAATATAAGCAAATTTAAATGAATTAAAATTGTTGGTTCAAATTAAATGGCATAACTCAAAAATTATTTGCACCTGGTTACTGGTAATGAGAGGCAATTCATATTTGGACAATAAAGGATTAAAATCAAAGTATGTGTGCATCCCATCTTATAAAAACAGAGATTTCAATGAATGGAGAAGAAAGAATGGTACTTACGTATTATCGCAACCATATTGGCGGCATTATATGAAACCGAGCCAATTCTAAAAACGGAATACGCTTATGGGACATGGAGTGCGTAGTTGAAAAGTACTATGTGATAGAAACAGTATGAAAGAAAATAATAAATAATATATGAAGAAGAATATAAAGTAATTTTTATCTGTATAATTTTTATACCTTTATTTAACGATATATCAGTTACGTTTTGGTGGAAAATATTGCGAAATGGTTTTTAAAATAGAATCAAAACAAATTTTTTATCGTTTTCTTGGTCTTTTCGCCATATGAATTCTGCCAAGTAAGACTCAAGATGGTGTCTTGCTGTACCCCGTTGTCTCTTGTTCCTCCATTTCGCGGAACCCCACATTCTTTCGATTGTTTGGGTATGCGCACCCGTTTGACAAAATTATATTTGTGATTTACTCTTAAATGATTAAATCCAGCGATTGCCAATTGATCAGTCTGATACGCGCTCTCCAACTATCAGAATAAAGTGTACTCCCTTCCTCAATGTTTTCGACAATTTTCTGGAAAAGCGTGGCTGCAGTTCTATCAGGAACGGCTGTTAAAAATGCTTGTTTGGTCTCGCGACAGACGCCACCAAAAATCCATTACTCTGGCAATATTCCACCCGAATTATTTTTCCTTTTCGTGAACAAGCTTTCATCTATTTCTACAATGCGGCCAGGTCCACCTATTTTAGTTCTTTCTTTGCTTTCCATGTGGAGAACACAAATCTCTCTCATACAGTTATTCCAGTCTATGACTGTTTTGTCAGCTAAATTAAGTTCTTCATCACAAAAATTTGACTGTTATTAATTCTTTGCACCAGCAATACATGAATCTTACTGCTGTTAATGACGGGATACGACTTTCCTCAAACCAATTACCACTTCTTATTCCCACGTGTGGATTACAGGTTGCAACGTTGCACTTCCAAACAATCTGTTTTCCAAAATAAAGCTTCATCGAGTGAGAGTTGGTACATTTCCTAACCTCTCGTAAAATGTTTTATTTCTGTAAAAATGTAACGGCATCTTTTTCAGAATTCGGTAAATCCCAGATTCGCATTTTAGAATTCGAGCTTGCCATTTTCAACGAACGGATAGGCTGAGAAAGGTGGCAAGCGGGGAAATTTGAAAGGAAGTAAATGGTTGCCAATTCAGCACCTTAGATGAGTGCGACATTGGGGTTGCCAATTTGGCAAGTTATCCCGGAGGTTGGCATGGTTGCGATAATACGTAAGTACCGAAAGAATACTATTTGCAATTGTCCTGTATTTACAAGTAGCTCCCCCACAAAAAGCAATTATTTTAGATTTCCCAACTGTAGTTTACCATTGACTGACAAGTAGAACAAGTCTTCGCTTCTCAAAATATTAGGCTCGATTCTAGTCTCCGTTGAACAACGGCAGATGGAAGTTGCACCTACGCCGTCAGAATGCACATGCGTCGGGATGGAGGCTTTGCATTCTTTCGGATTTCTATTTGGAAAACTTCAAAGTTGTGTCTAAAAACGCGCCTCACTATCTGTAGAAATGTACTTGAAAAGTATTTCTAGAAAGCAATTTACCAGGGGTACATTCATATGACTTATAATAGCCTAAAAATTAGACTTGTGGCTCGACAGCCCATATGGGGGACAATGCCTACTGTGCCCATACCTTTTTCCCTGACCGAGGGTCAAGAAGTGTAAAGCATATGTCCCAGTTAGGCAGTCAGCCTAACGCGAAAAACCTAAATGTTTAGTTCAAAAGCATGCTTGGTACTCTATTCATCGATCCACTGAAGATATGAAAGACTGAACAACAAATTATACATATATATATATATTTAGTCCAAAATTCTTGGTCTCACTCTACGACTGCGGAGAGACATCTTGTTTTAAATTGTGACACTACTCAGAAAATTTCTTAAAAATCAAAGAGTGGTGTAACATGTTTGAGCAGTCATTTAATCTTGGCCTTTATCAACAGTTTTAATCGATATAATTGTTGATGATAAACTTGTTTTTGTGTCACAAGGGAGGAACTCAGAAAAACTCCCAAGAATCAAACACGACAGATATACAGGGTGATCTTTTTTAAAGTGACAGTGTTTGGAGCGTCCTGTAGCGCGATCTAATAGCCGAAATGACACCAAACTTGATATTTAGACTAATCAAGACATAGGAAAATATTTCCGTAAAAAAAAGTTTTAGTTCAAAAGTCACCGCTAGGGCATTTTGTGGCGCTGCTATAGTTTACAATAACGAGAATTAGCATAAAACACAGGTATCAAAGCAAAATGCAAATGTAGTGCATTGACAGTGCCAGTAATAGGGGCTATAAAAGCAAGTAGTAGAATGCTCAGACAAATAATCTCAGCTGAAGTAAACGAGCTCCAGTGGCCATGCCTCTCACGTTACCGGAACGTGCGTTTATGTTGGTGGAGTATCAAATTTGTCTATTCTAAAGGACAACATAACAAAGACAGTGTGGAATATTCCTCGTGATATGTTACGTATCGGCTGTCGGAGAACGCTGTACGCAGAATGCACGGTGTTATTTCTCAGAACGGAGCTCACATGGAATGTGGTCTAATTCCTCACCGGGGAAGTTAATGAAATAAATAAACATTAGTAATTTAATTTTATGATTGTATGTGTCAGTATTTCTCTTTTCTCACATTTTATACATTGTAAAGCGCCACAAAATAACCTAGCGGCGATTTTTGGAACAAAAAGTTTTTTTCACGGAATCATTTTTCCCGTGTCCTGATTAGTCTGAATACCAAGTTTGGTGCCATTCCGGCTATTAGATCGCACTACAGGGCGCTCCAAACACTGTCACTTTAAAAAAGATCACCCTGTACATACAAAAGGTAGAAATTCAACATTTATTTCCATTTTTCATGAATATGTTGATTTGAACATGGAACCTTAAGCCCTAAGAATATGTTGCAGTGAAGAGTAGTGATCCCCTTATTTTATTTAGTTAATTAAACCTTAAAATATCCTGATGAAGTTTACTTTATTTCACTTTTCGAGTACTGTTGTGCTGGCAAATAGGATACAAATACCCAGCCAATGCCGATAAGAACTGCCAAAGCTGGTTGTAAAACATTTTACTGTCCACTTTCAGTGTAGAATTGGTTTGATGAAAAAATTGCAGATAAATCTTGCCGATGAAATTCAATTTCTAGTAACCCTGGTATTTTAGTTTTTTATTTTAGTTTTTGTGAAGCAGCAATGGCCATCTTGGCGTTAAAAAATAGCCAGAAAATTAAGAGGTACCTGATTGTAAACTTTTTAGAATGAGAACTATGTCCATATTGAATGAAAACTATTTGAGCCACATTCATGTGTTGCAATGGAGAAAACTCGGAAAATCCCGTATAAACTAAGACTAAACCCAGGATCAATAGCTCTAAAGAGCGCTATCTTATAAACCTACGGGGAGCCCAGTGTCATCACCTATTTTAAAATTTTATATTCTAAACCTTTGAGGAAGTTTGAAGATTTTCTTTATACCTACATTAAATAATTATTATGTTTGTCTACCAAATTTTTCCCGGAAGTAAATGATAACAGTTGCACAGAATTGAGTAAAACTTACATCTGGAGATTCTCTGGCAATAAGAACTGCGAAATGTTTTTGCAGCGTTTGAAATCCATTTGAAACAATCAATGCTGACTTGAACTTGAAGAACACGGCTTGCACTACGTGAAATAGAGCTCTCTTTACTTAAAAAACAGAGAAGCGTTTAATTTTTCCCTTTTAAAATTACCGTCTTTGCTTAAAGCAGGGAGTAGATTAAAAAAAATAGTTGTGGTGTCTGAACCCATACTTTTTTCAACATTCCCATGCGTATTCATTTAAAATTATAACACTATTTAAATTTTTTACCACTGCAAGGAACATGTTTACGGTTTTTCCAATATGACACCAGTCTTAAATGCATTGGACTTTAATATTTAATAATTTCATAAATAAAAAATATATTCAAACATTCCACCCTTCGTGAATATGTACGTGAGATTTCATTCATGGTGCTGAAAAATATTTTTAATGAAGCTAACTGGATAATAAAAATTACTATTTTTTCAACTCGATATTTTTAATCAAAAGCTATGAGCATATTTTTAAAAACGGATTGCAAAAATCAAGGGGTTTAAACTTCAGCTCAAAATTAAATAAGACACAGAAGATGTTTAAGAAAAGCACAAAAATATAGTTTTATTTTTTTATAATAAAAATATTAAATTTTGCCAACTTCTTTTTAAATATTGTTCAACTAGAAAATAAATATTTATCAATTTCTATTGTTAAGTACACATAAAATAGTTAAAATAAACTTTTTGTATAAAAAACAATTTCTTAAAGGATTTTTAGACTTAAAAATTTATTCAAATGCTATTAAAAATTAAAATATTTATTCAAAGACGAGACAAATGAATATTCTTCATTTTAGCTTGAGGTTGATGATGTCATAGACGTTTCATAAACCAGATAATTATTCAAAAATTATCAGCGTAACAAAAACAGTGTATGTGAATCGTTAACTCTGTCAGTTTCTGCCGATTGAAATCACTCGCATATATTTGCTTCATCATCCAATTCTGACACAAGTTTAGTACATCGAAGCATCAATTGCTCCAGTGCCCAGAAAATGAATTGGCTAGTTTTGTGAGCTGACGAACTCGCCAAGGAACCATCCATCACCGTTAATCTGCCTAACACTTCGGCGGAAGATCTGTGGGGTGCGCCAACTAATCTCCTGCTTCTCGCCGGAATCTACGAACCGAGGAGACAGGTAAATCCTTCTCTTCTTCCCTCCTCCGCACTCAACCCTTTCTTGCGCTGAAAGGTGCATCTCCGATCTGCAGGTTTTATGAAACATTCGATAGTCGTTTCCCTGAGCGTATTCCAAGAAATTCGTCAAGAAGGTGAACAGTCACGAAATTGTGCCTGAAGTATTTCGAGAAGTTTTGGTCTTAAAATAGTGTTTAAAAAAACTATCTCGAAAGCATAGCGTTATTGTAATTCATTTCCTTTTGGTTATTTCGGATGATGAAGCCGTTACACGCAACCGATATCCTAGAAATTTTGATTCGTTTTCAAATGATGAGGTCACACCTGAGTTGGTATCCCCCTCTCCCGTCATACTGTTCTAGCAAAGAGACACAAGACACTACGAAGTTTTGAATGTATATCGACAGCCTCAACGCGATGGTCTTTAGTTGGCAGGTATTGAATTCGTTACCTGCGGTAGTGAGAACGGCCATGTTCCCCACCATCTTATCAAAGCTATGAAAAATGGAATAATTTCCATTCTTATTTTTAAAATTCAAAGCTGTCAATCACAGATCACAAAATAGTAAAATTGTAGTATTTTTAAATGATGTATTCGACTGCTGAGCTGGGACAATCCTGTCCAAATATCATCTATCCCCATCAAAGAAGTGGGATTCAATCCCATCAACGACTTGACATGATGCAGATCACGACTAAGACAAGGGCATACGGGGTGGTTGTCCCTGGGCCTTACACCAAAGGGGCCCCAAAATCGAATCGAAAATGTTTACGCCGTCAATCAAAAAGAATCGTTTGCCAAAGAGGATGGAAAGTTTACTGTTGCGAAGCAGAGAGGGTCCCCAAAGAAGTTTTTACTCCGGGTCCCAATTAGGCTAAGTTGGACCCTGATAGATCAGTGACTTTCATGATCTTGACACAATTATTTAACCGATGTAGGCCTTCTCCGTGCACCAAAGCTTTGACTAGGTCAAGTAACTAACTAATTCTGTTCTGAATAAGCCTTAAAGGGTAAAAAAAGCAATTCCAAAAGTACACTTCAATGATAAGGATATTTCTGTCTCAAAACACATTTTATTTTTCCACATCTGTAGTAAATTATTTATTGCTTAAAATTAATTATTTTATAATAGTTTATATTAATAAACATAATAGTTCATATAATAATAATTAAATTTACACTAGTAAACTATTTATTCCCTTGAGATTTGGATGCAATGCACAGTAAATGAAAACGATAAATAGGAACATAATATGTTTATATAATATGGTCATAATATAATTTGTTCCATTTTTCTATTTATAACTGCTGCATTATTTGAATTTCACTCTCAGATATATATTTATATCGTATTTTTCTCCGATAGCGTCACTAATCTTAGTTAAAACATTGATTCTTCTGTATTTATAAATGTCTTTAATGAAAAAAATTATATATATATAGATATATATATATATATATATATATATATATATATATATATATATATATATATATATATATATATATATATATATATATATATATATTGCATCTTACAAGTCACAGGTGGTGATCACGTTTGAAGCATTCTCACAAAAATCAAATCGCCGATAGAGGGTGTTGTCATGATTTTTCTTCCATGCGGTTTATTTTTTGGATGTGTCATCATACAAATATATTTTTGCTAATGGAATTTGTAAGAGGGTGCTAGCTTGGAAGGGAAAATGCATCATTTTCAAGTTTGGAAGGTAACAAGTTAGATACCCAATTTCATCAAAGATTCTCCTGGGATGGTCTATGCATGTGAAACCTTAGTAAGATTTCATATGGTGGTGTGAATTTTTGGTGGAAAAAAAAGATACTTCAATTGGCAAATGCATCACTTGAATATGTCTCAAAGCTATTAAGTGCTTTATTTTTAATAATTCTGCTCACAAAAACAGACTATCAAAAGCATAATAGTCTAATCTATGCAATTAGCCTAAAAACTGATATTGCTAAAATTACCTAAATTTTATCATAAGAAACTGTCATTCTTTTTTTAAAAAAATTCATTTATTTCTATATCATTCAAAATGCAACATTTTCGTATATTCTCAAAGTTCAGCTATATTTTTTCTAAAAATCTATAATTTCTCAACAGATTTGATGTTCTCTATTTCAATCATAAATTCGTAAATAATTAAATTATTAAATTACAACTACTTTTAAAGTTGCTAATCATTACATTTCGCGCCATATTCTAAATTGGTCGGGAAATGGCTACAGTGCTCGTACACCATATCGCACTAACAACCTCACGTGATCAAAATTCTTGACAAATGATCTTCACACCGTGGAATTAGCTGAAACGATTTCTGGTCTGCTTACCGGTCATTTTGCATCGGCGCGGTCATCAATTTTCATTTCGAACAGATAACTTCGGCCCTCGAAGTTGAATACCTATTTCCCCGGTTTGATCGGAACACGATCGTGCAACAGAATCACATTTCTAACTGTAACCGTAACGAGGGAAATTAATGAAGGAATTAAGACCTGAAATCATAGTTTCGAATTTTACTGACACTTAAACGAGTTTAAAATTGAATTCTGATAATATTTAAATTAGTATCATAGAAATCTGTAACTCTATAATCCTAATTTAATGGTGATAAAACGGATGCTTTTAAAATTACTGTCATATTGGTTACTTAAATTTTTATTTGTGAAAGTTGCCAAATACGATCTTTATGATATTTTGGAATGAGAGTTGAGCTACGTATGATCTCAATCAATTGTCTCTGGTGTAATAGATGGCGCAACTTGTCCTTATCTGGACCTTGCAAAGACTCAATGATGACGCTACGGTTTTTGAAGCAGAAGCGTATGCCATATTAATCACAATACAACACATGCTCAACATCGATGCGAAGTGCCATATCCACACCGACTCGCGTTCAGTGCTACAGACCCTAACATCCACAGATATACTCAGTGACACCATTAAAGACAAAGTCATTACTGAGTACACAGTATAATAAATTCACATTCCACTGGGTCAAGGCTCACGTGGGAATAATTCATAACGAGGAAGCCGATGCAGGGGCCAAAGAGGCAACCAAACACCATACGATCAATCATACTGTGCGTTTTAGTAGGTAACAGTTCAAAAAGATCACAGAAGATCTTGAAATCTCAAGTTGGCAGAACATGTGGGATCACTCTCACAAAACACGGAGACTATACTCCTTCCTACCTAAAGTCTCTAGAAGGCATATATCAGGGAACTTCTTCGTGAACCAATTCCTAACAGGACATGGAGTATTTGAAACATACAAGAACAGGTTTCATGACTCCCCTAGTACCTGCTCACATGATGATGAAATCTGTACACCTGAGCATCTGCTCCTACATTGCCAACAATACAACACAATACGAAGTAAGTGGTTTCTCAGGGACTATACCTCTCTAAAGACATTAAACTTCTGCTCCGTATCCCGAATGTTATTACGAAACTTAGAGAAATTTTCTCTATAGAACTTCAATTTCAACTAAATGACACTGACTTGTTTCTTTATCATAAACCTTATCTCATGTACATATCACTTCTAATTTTGTAACTCTGTATATAAATTGTTCTCTGTCATATATATATTTCTCTTGTATGCTCATTGTATCTTGTATTTGTAAATTGTATTTGTACTAATAAAGGCCGAGTTGGCCCATCTTCCAGTCAGAGAGCGAACTCAATGGAACGCTATTCGCCCCCCTTTACCCTCAGGGTTACCTATTACTCGGTGGATTGGTGTAATCCTCCGCCGCTTTGAGTACTACTATTTCGTCCTGTGGACCTTTGAGACTTCATGTCCTTAACCCGGTTCTTTGTCTTTTGACTGATATACTGTCGCCAACGTTCCCTCTCCGCCGTATACCTTCAGGAGGGACGGCGTAAGACTTATCTGGACCTTGCGCCAGAAAACTCAACCAACCAATTGGTTTAATAGAAATAGACTTTTTTTCCAACGGCGGGCACACTTGGGTGACGAACCCTATGCTACAACAAGGCCAGAAACTGCTACTCATTTGTCGTTCCCCAGCGGGCAACTGTGAACCAAGTCATGGAGGCGAGTAGCGTTACCCTCGTCATACCACCACAAACCCGTTTATAGGGTGAGCCACATTCATACAACATCACAGAAGAAAGGACAGAGAAACACAAAGAGAATAGAGAAGGAAAGAAACATCCATGCCCAAACCGGGATTCGAACCCAGGAGTCACATCGAACCGTGATTCGATGTGACTCCTGAACCCACAACTCAGGAGTCAGGAACGCTAACCACTCAGCCATCGGTCGGCATAGAAACAGACTAAAAGATAGCATTTTTGGATACACATACAATTTGTTTAAACTCTTATTCTGTAATCCATTCTAAATTCAAAATTATATAAACCATTTCTATCAGTTTAAAAAGTAAATTTAAAATATCTAATAATAAAAACGTAAAAGAAAAGATAAGGATTATAATTTCTACCCTAAAGTGACATTAAAGGTAAAAATCTGACTATGTGATTGGAGATGAGAACTAAAATCGTATGATAAACTTTTTCGAGAATTTTTAAACGCAATAGAAAGAAAAGGCTAGTGGTATAATAATTCAGTCCACCAAAATGGTAAGTGAGACATTAACTACCATACCACCTTTATGATAATAAAATAAATAGTACAAAAAACATATTTTTAGGGGCAAATATGAGTTGGAAATAGTTATTAAATGCAGGTTTTTTAAGATCTACCGCAATAGAAACATCTTACATAACACTCTATTTCTGCAAACACACTTCAATGCAAAATCGATTTATGTTAACAGCTTGAATTACAAAGAGCAAATTCAGATATGCATTTCACCACATGAATGGTTTATTTGATATCAAATTATAGACGTTATCACACTTAAATATCTTTAAATGTGTCCTGCTGTGTACTCTAGTACGATATAATTACAAAATAAAAAACATTAATCCTTGAATTTTTTAGACATTTTTAAGGAACTATTTTCTTGTCTTACTCCAACTTCTCTAAATTGACATTCTAATTACGTTTCTGTTTGATGAATCACTGTAATAATCTATTTTTCTGGTGATTTCCGGTGTAAAATTAGAAGTAAAAAGCTTTTCGACTCCGTTGGACAGTAAACAATGAGTTGAAATGTACTGTTACTCATAAAAATGGCAATAGTTTGATTGAAAAGGTATTGCTTAAATGTCCGGAAGATAACTGATTCGACATCTGACTGATTCCTGAAGACTGTTTGGGCTAACAAAAGTTGAATGTATAACAATAGGAAAATCTAGTCGTTGCGACAATTATTTCTAGATAAAGGGGCACAGGTGCCGTATAATCCATGGTGCCAAATTCTGAGATTAGCTATTTTTTGGCAATTTTCTTATGTATCTGGCATCCTCGTTTTTATTAAGTCATACATATGGAGACCTATAAGAATTACGCAGAAAATTCTATTTTGGTAACCTTAGTATTTACGTCATCGCACACGCCACGATACGTCATCTTGGCATCATTTCTTCATCGCCAAAATAACTCAGATTTTGGAATCATGGATTATACGGCACCTGTGCCGATAAAGGACATAAGCACATTTTCTCTCAATATACTCCACTTTACTTTTCCTAATTCCTTTCGATTCAGAGCCATTATTATTAATTATGAAATGGTTGTTTCTTTTGTTCCAGTTGCGATCATGGCTACATCATTTCATTACAATTCCTATTGGTTTAAAATATCCATGACGTCAGATAACGCTTCATCTACGTCATATCGTATTGAGACTGCATCATGAATCTGACTAGTCGGCAAATTTGCTGCCTGCCTTCAAATCGCATTCTTCGAATGGCAGCAAACAAGGCGAAGTTCACCATCGAATGTCTGAAAATGGTTTTTTTCCTTTTGTTAATAAAATCATTTCTTATATAAGGACTAAAGAATTGGTTTGAGAATCCGTTTTCTATGAATTCAAGCCATTAACACGTTGACAATAGAGTAGATGGAAAAGCAAAATAGAAAAGACAAGACAAAACTTTATGTTTAGTTTAAATTGGCAAGGACGATTTAAATTTTTTAAAATTTAATTAGTTAATGCAAATTTAAATTAATAATTATAATTTTAAGCAATCTTTTTTATAAACCTTAATGCCTTGTTTACGCCAACATTTTAAAGCTTTTTTTGTACCTACAGTGAAGTAGATCATGCTCTTCAAAATGGACAATGGCAGATTCAATTATATCAAATTACTGTTTCCGCTAATACAAATGTCAAAAATGTGGGTGCTTGAGAGTTTTCAGAGTTTCTCCTCTTGCAACTCGAATGTATATGGAGAATTTCCGAAGTGACAATACATTAAGCTTTACTAACAACTACATATATTGGGTTATCCATTATCATTGAGTCAAAAACAACTATTAGTCACAAATCTGGAAACTCATTAGAGATTTTCGAAGAATCGCTACCATATTCCTGATTTCTGTGAATACTCAGTCTTTATTAATTGGTCACAGTAGCTCATTTGTTGATGAGTCTCAGCAATTTTTGTTTGCTTCTTTAAGAACCAACTCATCAGCACTGATTACAACGGATCAGTTGTTAATGGGTTTCAACAAGGTTTGCGCTTTCTACGAGGGTTACTCTGAAATTTTTGAGATACGCGCAGACTAGAATTTACAAAAAAAAACGGTTTAATTTTAAAGTACAAAGTATTTTAACACAGAAGACGATTTTTGACTTACTTCAACTTGTTTAGCGTGGATTAAATTTTAAACAAAAGAGAAAATGGAGTTGACGCGAGAACATTTTCGCGCTATGATTTTCTACGATTTCAAAGCAGGATTATATCAAGAAGAATGCGTTCAACGGTTGCAATTAGCATTTGGTGATGAATCTCCAGCTCCTGCTACTGTATTCAGATGGTTTAGAGAATTTAGAAGAGGTCGCAATTTTCTTCAGGATGAAGAACACACAGGAAGGCCGCCATCGGCAGTCATCCCGGATAATGTGTCTGCCACACGAAAAATGTTAATGGATGGTAATCGCTGTACCTATCAAATGATACAGAAGGAGCTTAACATTGGATCCGCAGCCATACACAAAATCATTCATGAAGAATTACATATGAAAAAAGTAGTTTGCCGTTGGGTTCTCCATAATCTAACTGAGCATCAAAAAGAGGAGCGTGTCAGAATCAGTAAAGAAACTCTTAATATGCTGAATGATGGTGGCCACAGCATCATTTCTAAAATTGTAACAGGTGATGAAACGTACATACCGTTTTTTGACGTTCCAACGCGTCAAGAAAGCAAAGTATGGGTCTTTGAAGATGATCCCACGCCGACATTGGTGAAAAGACAACGCGCACTGAAAAAAGTGATGTATGCCGTTTTCTTCAGGAGTACGGGATTGGTCAAAGTCATCAACTTGGAAGGTCAGAAGACAGTAACAGCAAACTGGTATACCCCTAAATGTCTTCCAAAAATTCTACGAGAACTGAATGTTAGGGAGACTAATGCTTCACCATGACAATGCATCTTCACATACAGCCGGATTAACAGTTGAGTTTCTTAAACAAAAACAAATTAAAGTGATCGAACATCCGCCGTATTCACCTGATCTAGCTATGTGCGACTTTTGGTTATTCTTTAATCTAAAAAAGAACTTACGTGGATGTCGTTTTCATTCAGAAGAAGATGTGGCTATAAAGGCATTTTTTCATCTATTCGAAGAAATGAATGGCTTGAGGCATTTAATCTGCGGAAAATTCGTCTACAAAAGTGCATTGATGCTGGAGGAGACTACTTTAAACACACCTAAAATTTTGTAAGTATAACTTTAAAAACCTAGTTGCATCTCAAAAATTTCATAGTGACCCTCGTATAAGCAATTATCAATAGTTGACTTCAAAGCTACAACTGTTGACAGAAATTCTACAATAAGTTGCTGTATTGATGACATCTTTTTCACGAATAAAATTTCAGTGATTTTTAACACATTTCCCTAAACTTAAGAAAGTTAAAATATTTCGTCATAGCATTTAAAATGAATTCCTTTTTTTAAAAAATAACCTTCATTATCTACTATAAAGTTTATTATTTTAGATGTTTAACCTCTTAATATAACTCTTATCCTATATAGAGAATGCGTTTTATTTTTTATCATAGATATAAATTGATTACTAGTTATCGATAAATTGCAAAAATAAAATAATAAATGATTTTCGGGTTGAATATATGATCTTAGAATTGCGGCTCTTATTTAGAATAAGATATTCTCTCAACATCATTGATTCACTAATAGCACTTTGATATTATACTATTCAATATCTCAATCATATTAATTAATGTCATAGACACTTTATCTCTAATTTTTAATATTCTTTCTAAAAACCTATTGCATGCTTTATACTTTCTAATATTTTTGTTTCATTGAGGTCTTTTTTGGCTGTTAGAGCTAAGAGAAGTCAATCAACAAAGATTACTAGCTTAGAATTATAGACTATGATCAAGTACATACATACATAGATAACTGTGTGGGGAGAACCCGGATTGTAACTTAAGGTTAACGGGTGCCGCGTCTCCCCAACACCTAGTGTAGTCCACACCTCTACGAGGTCCGTGAGGGCGCCACCATCGTGGCATTTAACAAGACAAAGAAATTGTGCTTACAAATTGGTAGCAAGAAGTTACAAAACATCTTAAGGGGCTTTAACCCCTGTTGAACAACAAGCAATAGCATTCAATATTTTCTCTGCGTTAAAAACAAATTTTGACATTATGACACATACAACAAACAATGGAGAAACAATTTACAACTCAATGAAAAGACAGTTAACAATTTCTATAGGGTAACTATGGCATTAAAAACATTATATACATTGATAGCAATATTATAAATAGTATGAACTCTTAATTATGAAAAGGAAAAAAAATGGCATGATACGAAAGTTGCTAACTAAATACAGGTAGGCAGCTTATACAAGTTTAATAAGTACCTTAACTTTTAAAAGCATTTTAGGTTCAAAAAAAATTATTTAAAAGGTTTCTAAGATACTAAAAGGAACTATGATCAAGTAATGAGACCGACATCTAACCTGACACCTTCCTCTCAAAATTTAAGCACAGGAAGAGTTCAAAAGGCAGAAAACTTCAACGATTTCAACGGCCTTTTAACACGATGACCTATAATGGAATCAGATAGCAAAACCGCAATCTAACGCATACGCATCTAACGCATTATGCTATTCAATATATGCGTTAGATTTTGCTACCTTTTCCCCACTATCTATTATTCAAGTCATATCATTGGAGCTCTATTTCTTTACTTTGAAAATCTATATATTAAGAAACGTTTGTGGTAGTTTTTATATTATATCTATATATATAAGCAATATATAATGTATATAAAGTAACGTGGAAAATATTATGTTTATTTCTTTTGAATATTATTTTTTTTTCAACATAAATAAAAAAAATCGGTTATTATCACGTCAAAATATAAAAACAAATTTCAAAAATGTAGTCATTATATCGATATAAATAAAAGTCTAAGATATCTCTTACGTCAAAATGTAAAAGCCATTAAATGCTTGCTTAATACTAAGAAACATTCACATTAAATGCGTTGTGATAGTTGTTTCTTTAATCTTAAACTCTTTAGATATTTGGCGTCCAAGCAACTTCTCTATTTACACCTTAACAAGTAAATAATTGCAGTCATCATTTATGTTTATACTCAAGCTTATTTAAAGAGTTGGGAATGGATAGGCTTTATAAATAACGACAGGTTTAATTTCTTGAGCAATCTTCCCCTTGAATCAGCAACAAATTGAGATTCTTTGGGTTGAAATAAACTCAAGACGAAGGTATTCAGGAAAGTTGGTGCGTTGTGCTCGCTGAGTCCACCCACGCACATTAACCTCAACCGTGAAATAACGAGAATCGCTCGTTTTGAAGGCTTCGAACTCGAAAAGAGGCAATGCCACCGAACATTATTTTTGGCAGAAAAATGCCAGTGTCTCTGTAACCGCCGACACAGAGAGGGGAGGTGAAAAAAAATTCAAGAACGTGATTTATGATTTCACGTGTGTGTCGAGCAAATGTCCTTATCTCTCGTTATTATGGGAAAAAAAGAGGAGTGCGAATATTTTGAGGGAGATCGGGAGATAAAAGTGTGGTGTTTTTCAAGAGCAAAAAATTTTAGAAGGAATAACTTTCCACGCTGTCTGATGGAATGTTATTGGAATGACATTTCCGGACATGTGCACGCTCTCTTAGCCAAGACGGAGTAGCCGGATACCCAGAGACTAAAATTCCAAATTTAAATCTATTTCGAAACAAAGACGAATGAAACACTGTCCAATAAAAAATAACTTTCTACTATAGCCATTGGTTTTGTTATAGGTTTCCAGCTGACGGTATCTGCCGACTAGAACCCATTTAATATAACCAATAACTTCAGTAATTTGAATTATTATCAAGAAAAACGAGGTCCAGAGCCTGATTAAGGCAAGAGCATACGGGGCAGTTTCCTGGTATGCTCCTGCATTTCGATTTGAGGACCCCACATCAGAGGGGCCCTCAAATCGAAAAGAAAGCTTATTTTTACGCTGTCAATCAAATAGAAGCGTTTGTAAAGTCGAATAGAAAGTTCGTTGTTGTGAAGCAGAGGGGGTCCTCAAAAGTTTTTCCCCGGATTTCAGTTGGGATAGGTCGGGCCCTGACGAGGTTGATAACTGAGTTGCCAGTTATCTGTCCATCCTTCGCTAACAAAAGGCTATTGAGCCGTACTGAACTTTTAATGTGAATGGGTGACTTAAGCAGAAAGATGTTAATTTTATGTTAGAAAGATGTAGAGAACTTTACTTAATCATGAGAACACCATTTTACTTCATCATTCGATTGTGTTTTCGTTATGCTGCATTTTGTTATTGCAGGGTGACGTTCTTATTTTTTTCCTGCTCACCGAAGTCTCAAATTACCGCCAACCCCCAAGTAGTTTTTGAATTATGGTCAAGTGATGAGATCAACGCCAAAATTAAAATATGCTCCTTTCTAAATTTATATACCACAGTAAAGAAGAGACAATAGATTCTAAGATTATTTTAATATGCAAAGAACGCTATCAACGTACTATGCGCATTAAAATAATCTTTCGATACTCTTTAGGTGATCAGGTAGTGAACCTGTAATTTTCAAGACACGAGAATGACGTCATTGAGTATCAGGCTATTGTGGCCAATAATAAGTTTAGAAACAGGCAGTCGCAAATGGCGAGAGGAGAATCTTTTGGGGATGAAAGATAAGACTCTACGATATTTTATTCCTCTTATTCAAATTTGTATTGGAAAGGATCATCAGAAAATCTTGAGTAAACGTCAAGGATAAAATTTTCAGAAAATCTGTGCAAGTGCTGGGCATTTGTGGGTGACATTATACTGCTCGCTAGGAGTAAAAGATATTTATTAATGGTCTTTAAAGTTATTGAAAGGAAAGTCAGTGGGACTTATTACTAAGCAACTTTTGTGTTTCATGGTCTTGAACCTTTTGAAGCTGCATTTCTTCATCACGAATAGCCGGTCTGAAAACGAGTAGATTCATGGACTTGATTTGGATGTTTCTGTCGGTCAAGTAGAATAAGAAACAACAAACAGCATTATTAAGCAAAATAAAACTAAACATCGATCTGTTATCAAAAATACTTAACCACAACATATCTTAAAATTGGTAGTTTTAATTTAAAGTCTTATATAGAATTCATTTATCTGGAATTGATATTTAACCAAATTAGTGATTTCCACTAGAAATAAAGAGATATGCAGCAGTTTTAAAAAAACTTTTTTGAACTAGATCACTTACTAACATCTGCCGTTCCTTGGTACACTCACTGGCCAGTAATTGGCGCAGTATGTCCGATTTTGGACCTTGCGCCATAAAACCCAACCAACCACTGGCCAGTAAAATTCTCTTTTCTTTGAAATTTTCGTTCCTGACTATTTGAGATTTTCATTTAAATGCTTGCTAGAGATGAAGTACGAAATTTTTTATGACAAGGGTTACACGTCTTTAGAATAATTGCAAAAGCAAGGTGTAAACTTGTATTTTATGAAGTTGATGAATAAAGTAAAAGAAATCAAAGTAAAAGGATGATTCGTGATGAATGAGGTAAAAGGAAGAAATGGCAGATCTTTCATCGTTTGAAAAAGAGCATAATTTTACTCACCGTTTATCAAGGAAATCGATTTCAAATGTAGCAAATCTCACTATATTCCAACAAGCAGCCATATCAAACGTCTTAAAAAGATAGACTTTGTCCTAGATGACGTAAATGTGGTTCGAGCACAATTTTCCAAAATCGTAATCGGAGTTGTCTCTGACGTACTGTTCGACAGAACAGTTGAACAAAACAAAACTCATCAACCAAAAATCTTCCTAACAGATTTCAGAACGAACTATGCGTAGAGAATCGCAAAAGATAGAAATGCATAATCATGTATCTCTTATCTTTTGCGATTCCCTATACGCATACGCTGAAAAAAACCCAGTTCTGATCAAAATGCAAAAATTTGCTAGCAGTGATACTGGAAAAGAAGAAATTAGATAAATGAAGATTAGAAACTGGTAAAGTGGTAGTATGAATGACGCCACACCTTATTTTATACTGATGGAAGGCGTCGAATTTCGCAAGATACCAACGTAGCCATGAATCTGTCTTGCCTTACTGGCACTGGGCAGTGATCTGATGAGGGTATCATGATATGCGCATGCTTTGCTGGCATGGAAGATGTGCCCTGTTGTTCTTCAAAGGTGAGCTCCATAGTCTCAGTAGCTTCACGCCATTTCACGTTAAGATCAGTAAAGTAAAGTATCATTTGCCGCGGGCAGTGATTGGGAGGGTGATCACATTCTTTTTCTCACAGGGTTGCTGGAGCTTTGTGGGTTGGGGGCGTGTCCACTTTCATCTGTGACGTGCAAATTCCATCCACTGTCATGGCGGGGATGTTGAGAGGAGGATGCCATCTCAGCTGTGACCTTGTCACCTAATTATGGTTTGAAATTGCGAAAATTCGAAACTAATTAGGGATGGAGGTGCATTCCAAACTCATTAACTTTAAGATACAGTCTGGGGCTTGTTCACATTAATCAGTGACGTTTAAAGTGCTTTTGCTTGCGTAGCGTTGGATGTGGAGAGGAGTGCGCTAACTCAAGTTTGATCTTATCTCCTTATATATATATATATATATATATATATATATATATATATATATATATATATATATATATATGGACCATGGCTCAAAATTACGAGGTGCTTCGTGATGGGAGAGTATTCCACTCTCCCATTACTCTCCAGTATGAGAGAGTGATGGGAGAGTATTTCGTTAATCTTAAGGTGCAGTCTGGGGCTGACCTGCACCACTATGTATGTACGTATACTTCTCGAAGTTAAACAAACAGCCACGAGACATCCAGATATACTGTCAAATTAAGTTGTTGTTGTTGTTGTTGTTACTAATGACACATGGACAAGCCAAGCTCGCTATGCCTTGGCTATGCGAATTTAAGTCAATTGGGAGCGTCTTTCGTTTTTAGTCAGAGCACCATGAAGGTGAAAGTACGACTTTTTGCTCTTCACACATCCCATAGGTACCCGTTTATAGGGTAGGCAACCATGCTCACCTCATTCATACAAGGAAAGGACAAACACAGGATAGATAGAGAGAGAAAGTACATCCATGCCCGAATCGGGATTCGAACCCAGGACCTCCTTATCAGCAGTCAGGCGCGCTGACCACGAGACAAATTGGGAGGCGTCAGACTAAATGTATCTAGGAATGTTGCCTTCTTATTATGATGAAGTCGGATGGTCCATGAACGATATAATGCACTTATACATCGTTCCAATAGTTTCAAATCTGATTCCCTAAACATGCTCGTTGGCACAAAGGTCTCATTCTTCTTATTGGAAAGTTCTGAGTTTGAATCCCAACTTAACCAGAGATCTCTCATGTTCGTAAAGGTGGTTGGACATATTAAATATACGGAAGTCAACATGTTTTCCAAATGAAATGATATCTCTGAGAATAACAAGCTAAGTATTGGAAAGTCTTCTTGTACCCTGTTTCAAAATCACGAAGATTCCATCCGGCTGCCTCTATCTAACTGGTAGAGCCCAACTCAGGGCTTGGTACGGGGAAGCATGCTGAGGCAACAACAACGATAAATTTTTAGAACCAACAAATCCAAAATTTTTGAAAAATTCTAAAATTTGCTAACTAGAGTGTTTTTTATATTTTCAATAATCACAAATATAAATTGTACAAATAATATTGTACAACAAAAGCTCAAAAGCTTGGTACAGATGTAGAGGGAAAATTCCAGAAACTTTTTTTTTTATTTTCGCTATTTTTATGAAATTTAATTAAAGTTAAGCAACATAAACAAGAATCTATGGAATTTGGAAATATAAACAGGGATAGGAGCATTATTTTACTATATCCTTATTCTTAATTAAGTTTAAGTAATCTTATTGACAATTTGTTTATTATTTAAGCAAAGCCGTAAAAACTTGAAAAAGTTTGTTTTTTTTTTTGATAATGACAAAAAGAAATCGCAGTGAAAAAAACAACACATTAATTTGTAAAAAATGTTTCAAATGTACGCATTTTTCTTAGAAAAACTGAACTCAATTCATACAATGAAAAACAATGTGTAAGGTGTTAAGAATGACTTTGATTCCTTTAGATTTTTTGTTGCTCTCTATTGTGTCTCCTTTTGTATACATGATAGCTAATTCAATTGATATCTGCAAATTAAAAGTAGATTCCGACTCTTTACAAACAACAGTGCTTTGGGTAGGAATGAAAATAGCTAAGCGTTGCGCTAAAAATCAGAGGGCTAATCGTTCAGCTGCGGATTCCGCAAGAATTCGCTAGTGCTGCATTTTTTAAAAATATTTGTATTTGGTAGTTATTTTATAAACTTTGATTTAATAATACCGAAATTTTGTAGAATGCTGCAGTTTTCTGAAAAATGAATCGCAATGTGTCGTCCGGGAAATTCGCAGATCTTTAGATCTCCACATAAAAAATTAAATAAAACGATGCATCATATTAAACAATCTTTTGCGCATAATTTTGATTTTATTGCGTGTAAATTTCTAAAAAGTATTGGGAGAAATTAACGTCTATTTTCTTCAGAGCTCCATTGGCTCATTAGCTTCACGCCGCTTCCCGTAAGCTCAGCAAAGTGAAGCATCATTTGCCGCGGGCAGTGGTTGGGAGGGTGACCATGGTGTACTCTCCTTCACTGGGTTGCTGGAACTCCGTGGTTTGGGGACGTGTCCACGTTAATATGGGACGTCCAAAGCCCTTCCGCAGGTGTGGCGTGGATGTGGAGAGGAGGGTGCCAGCTCAGGTGTGGCCTCGTCACCTGACCGTGGTTCAAAAATGACGAGGCACCTTAAAAAGAGCAAAAGACATACTTTCACCTTCGTGGTGCTCTGATCCAAACGAAAGACACTCTCTATTGAATTAATTCGCACTGCCAAAGGAATAGCAAGCTTGGCTTGTCCAAGTGTCATAAGCAACAACAACAACGATTTTCTTCAAGCTTCCTCAAACTAAGATAGAAAAAAAGTTCTATTGAATGTGTAGTAAATTCTGTCCACTATGAAGGAAAAAAATGATATGGTGTTCTTTTTTTTATTGCAAAGTACATTTTTGGAGATCAATGCTAGAATACTTTTAGCTCTCATTGAAAGTATAACATCAGTTAATAAATTTTTATAAATTGATACAAAAATTTTGATAGATTTCATATGAAACTTGATACATTATTCACTCGCTGATAGAGTCTTCACCTTTCCAGGAGGAAAGCATGGCAGAATTTATTCACCTACGTCCATGAGTGGAATCGGTATACCATCAAATGTATTTATAGGCTCGATTTATGATGTTGATTGACAAAAAATACTATGGGAGTTACTAAAAAATCTTTACCAGTGAAATCTCTGGTAAAGAAAAAGCTGATGTTGAAAAAATCAAATATGATCTTTAGTGCTGAATTTCCATCTCAAAAGATTAAAACCTTTTAGATCGTTTCATAAAATCCATGATGCATTCGATTTTATTGGAAGAATCTAAAGATAGTTCAAAAAACCAAGAGAAGGATAACGCTTCAATAGATGTTCTTTTATACAACAATTTTAGCTGATTAAAGGAGACGAGAAAACATAATCAATCATTAAAATTTTAAACAAACGATAAATTTCAAAAAACTTTTAATGTTGGCATAAGCAAAGCATTAGTCTCAAGATTTAAAAAATATTGTTTAGAAATGATGCAATTTTTAATTTAGAATTCAATTAATTAATGATTTTTTTAAAATTTTAAATCTTCCTTGAGGAGTTAAACTAACCATAAAGTGAATGTTTTGTCTTATCTTTTTCATTTTGTTTTTTCTTCTGTTCTATTGTTGGTGTAAGTTGGATATCCCCCCCCCCAAGTGATTTCTCGCCAAATCTAGCGTCCTTTGTTTTGATTATCCCTGTTGCCAATTTACGATTTTGTTATTTTTCAGATTTTTTTATTGCCCGATTTGATTTTGCTCGTGTTTTACATTATTTTTATGTCATATATATGGTTCTTTTCAGAGGCAACAGCATTTGAAGTTTTCGTTTTATGTACTTTCAATTCGAGCTTTTTGTTCTACGTTTGTTGTTGTGTTTCGTTGTCGCCAGCATCCAAACATCGTAAACTGTTCTTTTTTCCAATTTCTTTTTGTTTATTTATTTATATATTTTCTTATTTTGTTTATTTATTATATATTTTTCTATATATAGTTTTTTAATTTATTATTATATTTTTCTTTTATATTTTCAACATCATAAACTGTTCTTTTTTTCCAATTTCTTTTTGTTTATTTACTATTATCTTTTTCTTATATATTTTTGTTAATTTATTATTATATTTTTTTATATTTTTCCATAGTATCATAGAGCATATTCGACATGTGAACTTGAAGGTCATATCAAGTAAGTCATTGTTATTAATTTAATTCTTCTATACCGGTTCTT
This sequence comes from Latrodectus hesperus, assembly GCA_037975125.1. Lineage (NCBI taxonomy): Eukaryota > Metazoa > Arthropoda > Arachnida > Araneae > Theridiidae > Latrodectus > Latrodectus hesperus. The sequence continues at coordinate 7,014,853 of CM075860.1, read as the reverse complement.
TTGAAGAGAAGGCAAACCCAACAAAAAAAGTTTTTATTCCTATTTTTAGTAATACTTTTATAGATTTTGTATACTATTATGTTATTTAAAATTTTCTAAAAGGCGTATTTTTGTAAATTAGGGAAAACTCCCGCATTAAAAAACATGCGCTTAACTTAGTGACTACAAAATGTCGCAATAGTCGCCAATGGGGGATATCCTACTAGTTTCCTATTGTTAGTACTAATGGCTTGAATCACAATGGATAACGGCTTCTCAAACTAATGCTTTGGCGTTTATATAAAAAATCGTTTTATTGACAAATTTAGCTTCGACACTATTCTCCGACATTCGATGGTGAACATCGCCTTGTTTGCTGCTACTCAAAGAATGCGGTTTGACGGTAGGCAGTAAATTCGTCGACTAGTCGGATTTATGACGTCGTCTCTATGCGATGCCGTATTTTAACTATGTGTGACATAGATGGAACGTTATCAGACGTCATGGATATTTTAAACCAATGAGAATTGTAATATAAAGTGTTGCAGTCAAGTCTGTAGGACTTGGTAGTGCGAAGCGCTACCATTCCGCAACCACGTTTTATATCCCATCATTATTGGCCTTATTTTATTGCGTAAATCGAAATTTTCAAAATAATTTTAAAAAATAGTTTAATACTTTTTTATCCAATCGTGGGCACACTTGGGTGACGAACCCGATAGCCAGAAACTGCTACTCATTTCTCGTTACCCAGCGGGCACCTGTGAACCAAGTCACGGAGGCGAGTAGCGTTACCCGCTCCATACCCGTTTATAGGGTTGGCCACATTCATACAACATCACAGAAGAAAGGACAGAGAAACACAGAAACATCCATGCCCGAATCGGGATTCGAACCCTAGACCCCCAGCTCAGGAGTCAGGAACGCTAACCACTCAGCCATTGGTCTGCAGTTTAATACTATCTTTTTACATAAAAAAATTTAACATAAAGTTCTTAATGTCTCAAAAGTTTAACATGAATTAATTTTAGAAAAACAATCAAATAAAAATAACGCAATGATTTTATTATTAATCGATAAATTATTGGCATTATTGCACATTTTCATAGTCAACATTAATAAATGACCCCACTATGTGTACGAAGCTCAGTATGTCGTCAGGGAATAAATACGGGCATCCATACAATCTGGCTCTAACTACGTTAATTGTTCGTTTTCATTTCGAAGTAACCTTGAACCACCCTCTTTGCATGCGGAAGCTTATGATCGTTTTCAAAATGTAATAAAAATAAAAACTGTCACTTCATAATTGAGGATCAGAAAGGCCATATACTGTATTTGCTGTTCCGTCTGCATTGGTCAAAATTATGGTAACATTATTTTGCATCATTTACTTTTGGGTTGAACAAAGTCACCTATGGGACCGAGCAGAAGAATATGACATTTTAATGTCTTCATTTAGCATTAATACGTAATTAGTTATATTCAATAAAGATCTTAACGCAAAAAATAAAACATATGCAAATATTACTCGTAAGAATCTGGAATCATTTAAGAAATAGTTTTATTATGATTTTTCGTTTCTTTCTTATCAGAAAAATAACAATTCACTTCAGGAAAATGTCTTTGGTGAGTTTTCCCCTAGATTGTTTTACCAACTTTTTTTTTTTTTTTAGTGATGCCATCTTATACAGTGGGGTACTCAGTGGGTGGGAGGGCAACTTAAACCCGAAAGTAAAGAGATTAAAAAAGATAAACACAGAGAGAGAGAAAAGAACATCCATGCCCGAACCAGGATTCGAACCCAGAAGATATTGTTTCAGAATTAGGGACGCTAGCCTCTCCGCCATAGGTCTGCTAAAAATCCTTTTTCTAATGCTTGTAACCTGGAACCAGGGGGTACGCGTACCTTCCTGGGGCTTGAGCAGCCACCAGGCGCGTCGGCAGGTGGTGGATCACCGAATGTCCTGTTGGAATGACAGGATAGCTTTGAATATAGAATCAGAGGCCGCAAACCAGCTCCCGTAAAACCTGGTGTTATGCGATCCGTGCCTAGGGCTAGTTGGCACCGCGGTATTGGTGTCTTAACGGAGCCTCTAGTTGCCTGGCGAAATTCTAGAGTAATTTGCCTTGCCCAGTAACTCAGGCAATGCTGGGTGGACTTATATTACCTGAGCTTTTTTAATTGTTATCTTGTGGCTGAAAAGACACAAGAAATAACAAACATTTCTACATTTGCAGGTGAAGCCTCTGAAGTAGACCTTGCTGAAAAAGACAAGGGAACTCAGAGGCAATCTTGTAAAGGGGTAGTAATGAATCCTTCACTTGAGGTAGAAATGACCTCCAAACCATCTTCTTCTGGTGAAAGTCAGGAAGCTATCCCTAGCATGACTGACTCTCTGACCAGATGGGACTGTTTCAGCAAGACCCTATCTGCTGGAAATGTCATATGCAAGAGGAAACGGCAGAGCATATCATTTATGAATGCGAGGCTCTTGCCCTCCCTAGATTAACTTCTTTAGGCATCATCCATACTAGAGAGTTACACATAGACTCCATTAAAGGGTTATCGGACTTTATTAATAAAGGGGGTGACCCGAGAAACTGGAACTAGGAAACATTGGGCTTGGAGTTAATGGTACAAAATGCTGATAAAAGCAGAGGTGCCCAATGACATACAAACCCAATTCTAAGAAGAAGAAGAACCCATGCAACACAAATCTAAATATACATCGATAATAAAATTTTAAAATAGAATCAACACTAATGTTAGAATTGAAGTAATTAAAATTAGCGCGGGTAAGTAACGAATTTGACTTCTAATTCTAAGCCATATTTTTTAAAATGCAGTATTCTTACATAAATATAAACTATACGGTGCTGCCATCTATTATTTACATGATGTATGAAAATCAATGCAAATGATCAATGAACTTGATAAATACTGGATCATAACTTTTGATTTTAAATCACTAAATGCAATATTTAGTTTATTAAGTAAAACCTTATGCTGGTTATTATATTTATTTAACTATATATTACCCTAAAAGATATATGTTTATATTTAACGCAAATATTTTTAAATAAATAAAGAAATATTGTAAGATAATAATGATCTACATTTTCATGTTTATGTATACTTGTTATAAAACTCATTTAATAAATGCTTTTTACATATGTAGTACATTACATTTTAAAAGACATTTAATAATAAAGATAAAGACATACTAAAACACAATAAATGCTTTTTATTTTGTTAAAAATTTCTATAAACTGTTCGTAATTTAAATAATAAAAATATCAATATTGCTTAAAAAATTTTATTTTGTAAAAATAATTCATCATAATGAATTAAAAAGTCATTAGTTCCCGTCTTTTATAATTATGATTGTGTGACTTCTTCTTAATAAACACTGAGAACAGTCAATATTTTTGTAACATTTTAAATTTCACGATTTCAAAAACTCAGTTAAGCTTAGGAATTGTATTAAAATTACTTTTATATTTAGCTTTTCTTCAATGAATACCTAAAATATAGACATCAACGAATGTTTGATAAAATTCCATTTAATAAAAATTATAAAACTACTAGTTTACTTAAAATTTTTAATAATTGTACTACAAAATTATAAGAAAAAAATGCCTAAATATTTTAGTTTTGTAAGTAATGCTTTCAAATGGCTATATTTATTAATGATAGATTTTTTTCGCGAAAAATTTCTCATTTCTTCATAAAGTATTCTGCAAATTTTCATGGTTTTCTGGAGAAATTAACTGATGAGTCAACTATAAGAAATTTTTAAATATAATTCAATTTTAATCCCCCAATAATTAAAATTTTATGCAATTCATTTAATTATAAACTTGAAAATTAATACGAGAAAATAACCGTGAAATCTATATTTGAAGCTAAAAAGTCAATACTAAGATTGAAAACAGAGTTGAATTCATAGCTTTAAACACTTTATTTTGTTCAAAGGATCCAATTCTAATAATGCTTATAAAAGAGTCGATTTGAATACCTTATTAATTTAAACTTTTTAAAATATAACAAAATCATATTCACCAAACAAAATGTAAGAATGCCTTAAAGGAAAAATGAATCAAATTAAAATATATTGTGAATAAATGATTAAAGGAATCATTAAACACAATTGAATAATTTACCAGCAAGTAAAAAAAACATTTATACAAAACATTATACAAACATTATGCAAATAACATTATACAATAACTAACATTTATACAAAATATTAAAAAATGTTTTCTTTTTCGTACTCAAAACTTTTATTTACAATATGAGAAAATATTGTTAAACATCGAATATCATTTAACATTGTAATATTTTATAATATCATGAAGCAATATTAATTGCGATTATATAAACGATATGAATTGTTTTCAAACTCTATGAATTAAACTTTTATTTCTTTCTATAGAAGTATAAAGCAATGGTAAGCAACTGATTCTTAATTAAGACTTCAAAACTGATGTTTCATTAAAGGTATTGTGAGTAAAAATTCAATCTTAAAGAATTAATTGAGTCCATTACCTTTTAAAAGTTTCACTACCTTTTATATTTTCTACATCTATTAGAAGAGAAAATAATTTTATCTCTTTTCTTATTGAAGTAACCATCATAAACGCTTCTGTGTGTGGAGTCCTGTCCAATAAAAATTCCTCTCGGTTGAATTACAGAAAATGACTCATTGTAAATTTAATGATTTCCGAATGATTGCTTAACTGCGCGATTAACTGGGTAAAGTAATTCTGCCACACGATAATTACAAGAGATTTAAACCATTTTAGAACGAAGGGAACATAATTTTTCGATTTGATGAGTAGTAAATTTCCATTCACAGTACTTTTCATCGTGTTTTTCCTTTATTGAATGCTCGTTGAATACTTTGGAAAGAGAAAATTATTTTCTCTTACGCAAGCATTTAATTTTAAAATAAAGAAACGTGAAATTTTTTGAGAGAGGGATAAAGACTGATTATGCACTTAAAACGTTTAAAGAATGAAGAGTATTGCTTTGAAAAGAATATTTATTTTTATAAAAAATTAAATAATTTCTGCACTCTTAGTTAAGAGTTCTAACTGAACTGTAAAAAAAAATTTAAGTAAAATCAAAGTTTTAAAATTTTTATTAACTAAATTTATTTAATACTTCCATAATTATTTTTTAAATTCATATGGATTTCCTTACAGAACTAAGTACACATTTATGACATATAATCATACAAATATATTAGCGTTAAAAATTTAGCGTCAGAAAATTGTTTTAATTCGATAAAAAAATTCTGTAATAATTTTCTTGAGAAGATAATAGTGCTTAAATTATTAAAAGTGTTTATTAAAACAAATTTGATACTTAAATGTTCGTACAGTAATTTTTAACTTTATGAGAATTTCCTTTGACAAATTAGGTATGAAATACGGTATTTAAATTTATTATAAAAAATTCTAGAACAACTAAATTAGCAATAAAATAAATACTTGTGTGATTATTTTTATATTTTACAAATAAGGTTCTTGAACATAAGAAAAATTACAATATTTATATTTATTATTAAAGTTTCGGTAGCAATGGCTTGAAAAAGATGGCGTTGAAAAAAATTTGCTCGTAAAGTTTTTATTTAATTCGATAAAAAATTTCCTATAAATAAAGTATTGAAAAAATGAAGGTTCTCAAATTTATTGTATATATTTCTTTGAAAACACGTGTATAATTATTTTCTATGGTATCTAAAATTGAAATTTAAAAAAACCTGATTAAGCAAATTTAAACTGGAAAATTTTCCTGCTGTTAAATTATTCCTTGAATGAAAAATAATTGAGCCCTAGTACAACTGAATTTAACAACCATCGGAATTGTTGCTCTTATCATACCGTGGGATAAGTTTTTGTATTCCAGTATCATAGAAGTTTACCAGCTAGAAATGAAGCCAACATGTCACAGCTGTTTGCACGTTTTCGTCTGTGATGAAGAGATGTTCCGATAGGACATCCCTCCATCACAGACAGTTGCAAGAACAGAGAGTCTCTGGGAGCAAAGTCAGACCTATAGGATGGATGGTCAAGCACTTCCCGGTAAAACTTTTTCAGGTTTTATTTTTTTTAATATTTTATATTTTTTTAGAGTGAGCATCGTATGTCTTTCGCTCTGAATTAGCTCTTCGCAAGTTTTTTAAAAGTTGCGCAGTTATGTTAAGCGTTTACTGTTGCATACCTCGGCAAAAAGTCGTAGAGTATCGTCTTTCTTGCTACAGAATACCGTGCACACCAATTTCTATGTGAATGCGTACATACCGGAGTTGCACTGCGATGCCGATTAATCGATTACTACTTGGATTCTGGGGTGAAGAGAGCAGCACACGTCTCATCACCTGTAACTATTCTATCGTATTTTTTGTCATCTTCATCGTGTATCGTTGCAGAAAATCATATCTAGTCCATATACTGAACTCAACTGACGATGAATTTCGATCGGAGCAATAGGTATGTATATGTATACATATTTGGTTAAAATTTATAATATATATATATATATATATATATATATATATATATATATATATATATATATATATATATATATATATATATATATATATATATATAGTTATTTTCTCAATAAGTAACTAATGTTTAAGATATAAGAAAGAGATAAAAACAATTTTAACAAAAATAATAAATGCTTAATGTTGGCTTAAACAAGGTATTAATCTTAAGATTAAAAAGAAATTATCTGCAAATATTCCAATTATTAATTTAGAATTCTAGCGATTAATGAAATTTTAAAAGATTTAATTCATTTTCGCTGATTTAAACTAACCATAAAGTGGATGCTTTGTCTTATCCTTTTTTTTTTCATTTTTCTTTTTCTTTTATCAACTGTCAACGTGTTAATGGCCTGAATCACCGATAACCGATACTTTGATATCTATATAAGAAATCGCTTTATTAACAAAATAAACTTCGGTACTTTTCCATTTCGCCGGTGCAGGTGATAAAGTCGCCAAAAATGATACAACCGGCGCTGGAGGTAATATCTCCGCTGGTAACCTTTTACTGCTACGTTTCCAAAACATGTGACGGCCTTTTACTGTCAACGACTTTATTTCGACTCTTTTTTTTTTTCATAATTTTATGCTATGTTGCTATACATACAAATTTAATCATTTCATAAAATCTCTCTAGAAAAAATCGGATTTTAAAAATGTATCTTAAAAAATAATAATCGCAACAAATTCACATAAAAAAATATTAAAAAAAAATAATAAGATTTTAAAATATACATCACACGATAAATTGTAATCTAATATAATAAGTAAATAAATTGAGGCTCTGGCATCCATCATTCCATGCATAGTGTGAACACGAGAACAACAATTAAATAAATAAATTTAAAAAATTTTATGTTAAAGAACATTATTTAAAAAAAATTTATGTGTATACTGTGTGTTGTCGCCAATTGGCGACTTAATTTTCACTTGGCGAGATTTGCGCCAGCGAAATGGAAAAGTACCTTAACTTCTACAATATTCTCAGGCATTTGATGGTGAACTTCACGGGTAAAAGTTTACAATCGGGTACTCCTTGATTCTTTGGCGAATTTTTGATACCATGATAGACGCCAACATGGGATTAATAAGATGGCCCATACACTTAAGCTATACAAAACAATTTACTTGGGTTACCAGAAATTGTATTTTATCGCCGTGATGTGTCACCAATCCAATTTTACCTTATTTGCTGCCTCTCGAATAATGCGATTTGAAGGCAGGCAGCAAATTCTTCCACAAAATGGATTTAGACGCTGTCTCAATACGATGTCGTAATAAATTATGTGTGTGTGACGTACATGAAACGTTACCTGACGTCATGGACATTTTATACCAATGAAAATTGCAATAAAATGGCGTATTCATGATCTCAACTGGAAAGAAAGAAACAACCAATTTATGGTTACTAAAAAGAATAAATTTAAAAATATGTAACTGCTTTGATTAATAAAAAAATTTAAAAAACAATCCCCTGATTAGTTTTTATATTTTAAAAAATTACATTTTCACTTCAGGTAAACCATTTTTAACTGAAATTGTTTTAAAATTAGAAAACAATTTTGAATAATTTCATTTATTACATTTCTTGTAATTTAAAAAGACAAATAAATTAAATCTAAATCTTTTTATTGTGAAAAGAACAAAAATTTTATTTTCATAATTATTGTATATAAATATTTTGAAATTAAAATTTTTGCCTATTAATTGCTTGAATTTTAGTGTTGTAAAAAATGCATTTATTATATGTCTTATTATGAATTAATAAAAAACAAAATGAAATATAATATTTTGGATTTTTTGTAACGCAAATATAATCATACAGTCACAAATAACTAAATTTACCATGTAAGAGAAATATTTCTATAGTGAAATGAGAGACATATATGCTTATCGACTTTAATAAGTTTAATTTTACTTACAATTTAATGAACATATAGTTATCATTACGTAATATTTATTCTCAAATACCAGTATTTTTTAACTCATTTCACATTGACTGCATTTGAGCAATCAATAATTAAGCCTCAAAAATGTAATATTTAAAACCCTTTTTAAGTACACGAGAGATTGAATTTCAAATTGTGTAATGGAAAAAAATCCTATTGTAAATGTTGAAATTCAATTTGTCAGTAAACCTTCTTTGGTCAGTATTTGGTATGATGTCCTTATTCAAGTGTCTTTAGTCATCTCTTTAGCAAACATTCCACAAACAGCAGTAAACAACAAAACAAACGCCATTCATAAGCATTTCGGTGGCCATGTTTGCGGCGGACTTTATTTAGCAAAAATGGGTAACTGGGAATACATCGCAATAACCTAACCAAATCTAATTCAATATTTACCATATAAGAGCTCTTCGAAGCTCTAGAAAGTACTTGGTTACTTACAGAGCTTATTTAAAAAAACATTACTTAAATAGGCATGAAAATAATTCTGCAGAGCTCTCACAGTTAAAACAAGAACTAACTTTTCTAAAAAGAATCTAAATTTTTGAAATTACGTAATAATAATTAATAGTAGCCAATCATTAAACTTAAATTCTGCAGAGCTCTCACAGTTATAACAAGAACTAACTTTTCTAAAAAGAATATAAATTTCTGAAATTACGTAATTATTATTAATAGTAGCCAATTATTAAACTTAAATTCTGCAGAGCTCTCACAGTTATAACAAGGACTAACTTTTCTAAAAAGAATATAAATTATTGAAATTACGAAATTATTATTAATAGTAGCCAATTATTAAACTTAAACTCGGCAGAGCTCTCACAGTTATAACAAGAACTAACTTTTCTAAAAAGAATATAAATTTCTGAAATTACGTAATTATTATTATTAGTAGCCAATTATTAAACTTAAATTCTGCAGAGCTCTCACAGTTATAACAAGGACTAACTTTTCTAAAAAGAATATAAATTTTTGAAATTACGTAATAATTATTAATAGTAGCCAATTATTAAACTTAAATTCTGCAGAGCTCTCACAGTTATAACAAGGACTAACTTTTCTATAAAGAATATAAATTTCTGAAATTACGTAATTATTATTAATAGTAGCCAATTATTAAACTAAAATTCTGCAGAGTTCTCACAGTTATAACAAGGACTAACTTTTCTAAAAAGAATATAAATTTCTGAAATTACGTAATAATTATTAATAGTAGCCAATTATTAAACTTAAATTCTGCAGAGCTCTCACAGTTATAACAAGGACTAACTTTTCTAAAAAGAATATAAATTTCTGAAATTACGTAATTATTATTATTAGTAGCCAATTATTAAACTTAAATTCTGCAGAGCTCTCACAGTTATAACAAGGACTAACTTTTCTAAAAAGAATATAAATTTCTGAAATTACGAAATTATTATTAATAGTAGCCAATTATTAAACTTAAATTCTGCAGAGCTCTCACAGTTATAACAAGGACTAACTTTTCTAAAAAGAATATAAATTTCTGAAATTACGTAATAACTATTAATAGTAGCCAATTATTAAACTTATTTCAATATTTAAATTTTCATAATTTTCTTGAATGATTAGAATTGTTTTAATTGTTTAGAATTGTTTAATGATTAGAATTGTTTTAATTATATTGTTTATATGTCTTCCGTAAAATGTATTAGAGTTATCTTAAATTTTAAAACTCAGGAAATAATTTTAATTAAATCTTTTTACATAATTTTAAAATTGTTTTATGCAAAAAAAATTTTAGTTAATTTGTATTCTTAGCAATATATTAATCGTATATACAATGTAAACTTTCCTTTTAAATGGAAAAGTAGATTCATTTTTTAAAAATAAATTATCTATTGCACTGAAATAATTGAATCAGAAAACTTTGCTTACTATAAGATACAAAATACTGAAAACTAATTTGTTCATTTGAGAGCTTTGATGCTAATAAAAATTACGTGTATAAAAACTGCTTTTACTGCATAAAATTTATTTATTTTTACAAATCGTTGATAATATAAGAATGAAAAAAGAGTCTAAAAAAATAAGTTCCATATTTTTTACATAAAATTTTAAAAAAATGCATATATTTTAGTGAAAAATAAAACTTTACATAAATAAAATTTTAAATAAAAAATTCAAAAATTGTTGAGACAAATATAAAAAAAATGAAATTTTTAATAAATATAAAAATTACACGTATTACATTTTACTTTTCGTCTGTTTCCATACAATATTAAATTTCAAAATTGGGAAACAAATAAATATTGTACTTTCATTTTATTCGTTATTTCTATACTTTCATAACAGAAACAATATATTCGAACTTTCAATTCATGGTTGATGATTTTTGATGTAACTGAATATTTCCCTGTCATTATGAGTAATTGTAATTCAGCGAAAATATTGCAAAAGAATAAAAATTGCATTCCTCTATTTATTTACGAATTTCCCCAACGATCATGGGTGATAAAATTTCAATTCTGGTCTGCAGGAACAAATTCTTTTTCGCCATTTTGAAATGAAATTTTTACATTATTTATTCTAACAAAAAAAATTAATATTGAGATATTAAACAAAAAGTGATTTCTGAAGCATGAACAGGAACAATTCCAATTTCTTTTGATCAGAAGAATTTTTTTATTGACTCATTTGTTTATTTTTGAACAAAATGGATTCCATCATACCATAAATACATGGATGGCAAAACTTGTTTTTATATTTATATCATAACGTCAACCGTAACTGTAAAAATGATTTAGAAATATAAAATTTTGGATAAAATTAGAGAACATAAATTTTTTTTTAAAAAAAAAAGTATTTTTTTATTTAAGAAAAATTTTGTTCAAATTATCTGTGTCCAGCAGCAAGCTGACCACAGACGAAAGGGAAAAATTTCTTCTCAAAATAGCACTGCAGTATTCCTTTTAGAGAATGGTCTTCCTGGAATCGAAATATAATACAACTGTGAGAATCGAAAAGTAATTATGAATTGTTTTAATTAAATTGGAAAATATATAAATTTAACTGTCTTTTTCTTTTTATTATTTACGTGTTTAGTCGTATATCATTATACTTTCTAAACATCACTAGTTTAACTCTCTTAAATCTTCGTTATTAAGCAAATAATGTACTTTTATGAAAAAGGATGAACTTCATTGGAAATGAAGTTTTGGATTTTTAAAAGTTATTGACTTTTAACACACTAAAAAAATTATTACAGTAAATTTTACTTTCTGTCTGCTATGTATTGGTTAAGTTTGTTTAATTCATACTGTTTTTATTTCCATTGTAAATATTTATTAAAATGCAGACATAGTTTTAAAATTTTTTATTACTTATAAATTTATTCATTTACATTTAAAACATTTATTTTTTATACGTTTTGGAACTAATTTTAATTTGACATGTAATTTTGTTAGATTTAGACTCCCATACAACCACACACATCTATTAGACGTCTTTTAAAGATCCATAGAGTCCAAAAGACGTCCTAGATACCTTTTGGATGTCATAAAGACGTCCATGGTTAGATGAGAACTGGATGGTCATCTATCGACAATATATGAACGTCGGATTGACATCCACGATGGATGAGTTTTGGATTATTAGCATTTGGATCTGTAATAGACGTAATTTATATGCCCATGATAGATGTAATTTGGACTTGCATGGTGGACGTACTTAAGACATTCATAAAGGATGTTATCGTGACATGTATTAAAAGTAGGTAATTAACTGCAATTGTAATTATTTATGTTTATTGCTTCCATAATTTTAAATTATCGTTTGCCTCACAGTCTACAGTCGTTTATTGCTACGTTAAGAAGTGTTTAACGAAGTAAGTTAAGAAATAATTGCTTTTCTTTTTAAATAACTTATTTTTATTCCAAAGAAGTCATAATAGAAATAAGGTTTAAAAACTGAGTAGTGTTATCTAAGTGTAGAAAACCATATTTAAAGTGTATTTTTACTTTAAAAAATTACATTTGTAACTATTTTAAATTAACGTTAAAAGGTAAATATTGCTTTTATTTACAAACTGTGCTTGATAGCAGAATGTAATAATTTTTTATGTCATTAAATTTTAAAATTATTTTTTGGCTAAAAATGCAAACATTGCGATTAGGATGAAAATTGCTGGATGAAAATACCACAAAGTAATTTTCTTTAGTAAAAACCATTTTTTCTCTCCAAAATTGCTTAAAGTTATTATTATTTTGTCATACAAAGACTTATGTATTTATATCTTGATTTCAACAAGATAAAAATTAATCAATATTAGGATTTTTGATTCAAAGATTTAATGTTTAATTAAAATACTTTTTACTGTTGAATTAAAAATCTGAGTGTTTTTTTTATTGAATATCAAATTTTAAATCAATAATTCAAGATTTTGCTACTTAGCTAGAAAAACTATATTACCCAATTATTTTAATGTATGCTGGACTAATATTTCAAATGAAGAGCTATTAAAATGTATACTTGAAAATTAATTTTTATATTTTGTAGTTAAATGGGAGATATGTTTATTTCCCATACCAGATTTGGAATTCTTACTTTTCTGGAGAACTTCTCTTGTCTACTAAAGGTTCTAGAATTTGAAGTAAGCATTTTTTTTATTTTAAGGAAAAATGATGTTTAAGATTATGTAAAATCATTTAGTATGAAATGCTTACATCTTCAGTGATTAAGCATTTAGAATGTGACTGTGTGTGATCTGTGAATGTGATTTTCTATAATATTTTCTGTACACTTAATTTGGTAGCAAAATTTCCTACTTCCATAATGCTTGTGATGCTGGATATTTTTTATATTCTTATTTTGTATTATTTTGTTTAATACTCTTACAAAAACTATCTGATCATAATATCTTTAAAATAAATTATTTTTTTAATCACACTTTAAATATCTAAGTAAATTAATATAAGAATGCTCATTTTCAAGAAAAAATTCATAAATAATAATAGCAAATGAAACTCATAATACATTGATTTCATTTTCACTAAAGTTATTTTTAAGTCAATATAGTTAAAACCTTTTTGTATGAGAAGAATTTAGTTTATTGTAAAAAATGAGATTAGTAACTGAAATTTCTGAAATTCAAACCATTTGCTTGCATGTATATGCCCGGAAAGGAAGTTAAGAAGCATGCTCTCAGTGAAATTAAAAAGCAAAATGATTACGTAAACAGAGCAACGAACAGTTTCTGGAATGAATATTATATGTGTACTTCCATTCTAATTCTGTTGATTAATTTGATTTAATAAATGATTCTCTGATTTAGATTTAAACAGAAATATCAATATTATTCTATTTTTAATTGTATTCCTTTAAAGTTATTTTGTAGTAGTTCACTTTTCTACAGACTTCAAAGATTTTACTGGCAAAAATAAGCTGAATAGCATCTACGTTTCGCACAATAACCTGATTTTTAGCTCTATTAAATATGTCTTCTTTATTAATCTAATTTGAATATTATTAAAAAAGATGTACACATTTGATCACAGTAAACATCATTTATTTATTGAATATTGATTGGAAATTCATTTTTTCTATAGTGTTTAATATTCTGCTCTGCTTTGCATGAAATATTGCTTATGATGGGCTGAGCGTAGTTTCAAATACATTGAATAAATAATTTGTTTTATAAATAGTTAGCTTTTCATATTTAAGATTTTAAATTTTTTATTGTGTTATGCTTTAATTATTTTGGTTGATAAAGTTGAATTGTATTTTTAAGAGATAAAATGTACATCATTTGTAAATTCTAAATTTTGTTTTCCTTTTCAGTTAAATGAGAATAACAAATTTATATACCTGAGGATGAGATTAAATTTAAAATAAGCAAATTTAAAAAAATTAATTTTTCTATATTATTTATGCTTATTTGGAACTAATGTAGAGCAAAGAAAATAAATCCTTTAAAGGATTAAAAACATGGCAATTTGTTTCTACTGAGTGCAAATTGTAAATAAATATATCATGTATTAAATTTTATTAAGAATTTACTGTTGTAACAATGTTTAATCAAAATATTTAATATATTCCTTAGTAAATAACATTTCTGTTTATATTTAGCACTAATATGTAAATTCAATTCTATATTTTATTATTTAAGTTCTGTTCTTTTAATGATAATGTTAAATTTTACCTATTAATCTAACGCTTGTTTTGCTAATTTGAAGATTCATTACAAATTTTAAACATTTTGTAATTTCAGTTATTTAATCAATTCCAAAGGTAACACAATAAAAAATGTATATTTTTTCCAGAAATTAGTCTCTTAGGTTTAGCATATATGTAATGAAAAAGATAAACATTTCTAAAATTGGTATCATGATATTTGACGTGCCATGTATCTAAACTGGACCAAAATGAGGCGTCTACTGGATTAGAGTACATCCACCTGATGTCATATTGACGTCTATTGGAAGAAATTGTGTTGTATATACCCAAACAACACAATTTCATCCAGTAGACGTCGATATGACATCCTCAACGGGATGTACTCTAATCCAGTAGACGTCTCTTTTTGGTCCAGTTTAGATCCATGGCACGTCAAATATCCAGCTATTTTACGTCCACTATACGTCTACGAGACGTTGCAAGTGGATGGCTCATGGACGAAATTTGGATGTATTCATACGCACTGCTCTATACTAGGTAGTTTTATGGATGTATTGTAGATGTGCGTAGATTTTGAAATAATCCCTCATCTATCTTAGTGGCTCATATATTTTTGTCCACTAGACGAAGAGAAGATTATTTTTAATTAGCTTGTTACTTATGAAATTGCTTTAGCATCACATTTTTCTTAATTTTCAGTCAAATATCCTAGATTTTTGACAGATTTACTGTTCAAGTTTAGTTAATGTAATACAATTCTCACAATTGATAAATTAGTATTATTTTTATGCTCATTATTTTATAGTTAACATTTTGAAAATTTAGTTTCTTATTGTTTAAAATAAAACTATTTTTTTTCTTTGAAAAAGTTAAAAATTACTTCTAAGAAGTTTCCAGTGAATGCATAAATTAATGAATTACTATTATAACTAGAGAGTAATAAAATAGTCAAGGATATTTTTATTTGTAGAGTGTAATTTTTTTTATTTTAATGTCAGACAAATTATTGTTCATACTTTATTTTTTTAATTAATTTTGTAGTAAGAGAAACTTATAAGAATTATTTCTCAGCCAAATATTTTAACTAATTAGATATTATTTCAACAATGTCTTTTTTTGTAAAAGATAAAAGAGAAACTTTTATTTAATTAAAGTTTTCCACTCAATTCAATATTCCAAATTATTATGACAAAAATTCTGAAAATTACTTATTTCATTGTTTAAAAGCTGAATTATTTTCCTTTGTAAATGTTAAAATTTGTTTAAGAAAACATTCTAGCAAGAGTGTAAATCTTAATTAATTCAAGAAAAATATAACAAACTAATAGAATTTATTTTTAATGCACACAATTTTTATTCTGATTATTTACATTATACATAAATATTAATTAACTGAAATGTTTGATTCTTTCATTGATAAATTCTATTTCACCATCTGTTGTCTTTGAATACTGTGGAGTTCACCACACAGCATCTGAAAATAAAGTACATTTAAAATAATTAGCAGTAACAATTAACATTTTCAGATGAATAACCTCAGACAAAATAGTAAAAATCCAGAAGACAATTTTCATCAATATTTAATTTATTTCTTATCAATCTGATTAATACATTAAACTGATTGGATGTAAATCTCATTATTAAAAAACAGCGTAAATTAATCAGAAAAATATCAAAAATTTCCTTCACTAATTTAAGACATTAAGTAACTTTATAAAAACATAGTTAGAAATATTTTTATTTTAATTCAGTAAATGTTTTAAATATATATTTAGTAATTCAATTTCTGAGAAATATCAGCTTTGTAAATATGGTAACCTTTGTGTTTGATTAAATAATTAAAATTATAAAATGTTTAAAGTATGTTACAAACACCTTCAAATTATCAGATAGAATTGAACATTACTTTTATAATGAAAACAGTGCTTAAGTAATCAAACAGAGAATTGAATTTATATATTAGCGCTTACATAAATATATTTCATTAAAAAATTTTTTTATGAGAAAAGTGTTTTTTTTTCATCATTTCTACAAAAGAAAACTTTCAATGACATGCTTATTCAAACATTGCACTTACCTAAAACTAACTGCTTCATATTCAGTCCATTAAAGGATTTCTTATCCCTAGCACCAAAATAACTGAACTCAGGTGCAAGTTTATTTGCCATCAATTTTTTTAATGATGCTTATGGTGCAATTCCCGGAAGAAGTTCCCCCAGACAAGCTTAAAAAGTGGCACTGAAACAAAACAAATAAAAATAAATATTTTAACATTTATATAATAATATATATAATAAAACATTTTATAATTTAAATTTGAAATTACTGTATTAATTTTGGCAGCATCCATACATTATGTAGTCATAATAATAATTATTATTTACAGCATAAAATTCACATAAGTTTTAGAAAAATAAATCTAATATATATTCCTATACATTTAATAAAGCATATATATATAAAATAATTATTTAAACAATACAAAATCAAATCAACTATAATATAGTAACAGCGTAATACAACACAATTTCTTCCAATAGACGTCAATATGACATCAGGTGGATGTACTCTAATCCAGTAGACGCCTCATTTTGGTCCAGTTTAGATACATGGCACGTCAAATATCATAATACCAATTTTAGAAATGTTTATCTTTTTCATTACATATATGCTAAACCTAAGGGACTAATTTCTGGAAAAAATATACTATTTAATCTTTTACCCTTTGGAATTGATTAAATAACTGAAATTACAAAATATTTAAAATTTGTAATGAATTTTCAAATTAGCAAAACAAGAGTTAGATTAATAGGTAAAATTTAACATTACCATTAAAAGAACAGAACTTAAATAATAAAATATAGAATTGAATTTACATATTACTGCTAAACATAAACAGAAATGTTATTTACTAAGGAATATATTAAATATTTTGATTAAACATTTTTACAACAGTAAACTCTTAATAAAATTTAATACATGATATATTTATTTACAATTTGCACTCAGTAGAAACAAATTGCCATATTTTTAATCCATTAAAGGATTTATTTTCTTTTGCTCTACATTAGTTCAAATAAGCATAAATAATATAGAAAAATTAAATTTTTTTTAAATTTGCTTATTTTAAATTTAATCTCATCCTCAGGTATATAAATTTGTAATTCTCATTTAACTGAAAAGGAAAACAAAATTTAGAATTTATAAATGATGTACATTTTATCTCTTAAAAATACAATTCAACTTTATCAACCAAAATAATTAAAGCATAATAAAAGAAATTTTAAATCTTAAATATAAAAAGATAACTATTTATAAAACAAATTATTTATTCAATTTATTTGAAACTAGGTTCAGCCCATCATAAGCAATTTTTCATGCAAAGCAGAGCAGAATATGAAACACTATAGAAAAAATGAATTTCCAATCAATATTCAATAAATAAATGATGTTTACTGTGATCAAATGTGTACATCTTTTTTAATAATATTCAAATTAGATTAATAAAGAAGACATATTTAATAGAACTAAAAATCAGGTTATTGTGTGAAACGTAGATGCCATTCTGTTTATTTTTGCCAGTAAAGTCTTTGAAGTCTGTAGAAAAGTGAACTACAACAAAATAGCTTTAAAGGAATACAATTAAAAATAGAAGAATATTGATATTTCTGTTTAAATATAAATCAGAGAATAATTTATTAAATCAAATTAATCAACAGAATTTGAATGGAAGTACACATATAATATTCATTCCAGAAACATTGTTCTGTTTACGTAATCATTTTGCTTTTTAATTTCATTGAGAGCATGCTTCTTAACTTCCTTTCAGGGCATACACATGCAAGCAAATGGTTTGAATTTCAGAAATTCCAGTTAGTTACTAATTTCATTTTTTACAATAAACTAAATTCTTCTCATACAAAAAGGTTTTAACTATATTGACTTAAAAATAACTTTAGTGAAAATGCAATCAATGTATTAAGAGTTTCATTTGCTATTATAATTTATGATTTTTTTCCTGAAAATGTGAGCATTCTTGTATTAATTTACTTAGATATTTAAAGTGTGATTAAAAAAATAATTTATTTTGAAGATATTATGATCAGATAGTTTTTGTAAGAGTATTAAACAAAATAATACAAAATAAGAATATAAAAAATGTTCAACATCACAAGCATTATGGAAGTAGGAAATTTTGCTACCAAATTAAGTGTACAGAAAATATTATAGAAAATCACATTCACAGATCACACACAGTCACATTCTAAATGCTTAATCACTGAAGATATAAACATTTCATACTAAATGATTTTACATAATCTTAAACATCATTTTTCCTTAAAATAAAAAAAAATGCTTACTTCAAATTCTAGAACCTTTAGTAGACAACAAGAGAAGTTCTCCAGAAAAGTAAGAATTCCAAATCTGGTATGGGAAATAAACATATCTTCCATTTAACTACAAAATACAAAAATTAATTTTCAAGTATACATTTTAATAGCTCTTCATTTGAAATATTAGTCCAGCATGCATTAAAATAATTGGGTAATATAATTTTTTCTAGCTAAGTAGCAAAATCTTGAATTATTGATTTAAAATTTGATATTCAAAAAAAAAAAAAAAAAACACTCAGATTTTTTAATTCAACAGTAAAAAGTATTTTAATTTAACATTAAATCTTTGAATCAAATCCTAATATTGATTAATTTTTATCTTGTTGAAATCAAGATATAAATACATAAGTCTTTGTATGACAAAATAATAATAAATTTAAGCAATTTTGGAGAGAAAAAATGGTTTTTACTAAAGAAAATTACTTTGTGGTATTTTCATCCAGCAATTTTCACCCTAATCGCAATGTTTGCATTTTTAGCCTAAAAATAATTTTAAAAGTTAAAGACAAAAAAATTATTACATTCTGCTATCAAGCACAATTTATAAATAAAAGCAATATTTACCTTTTAACGTTAATTTAAAATAGTTACAAATGTAATTTTTTAAAGTAAAAATACACTTTAAACATGGTTTTCTACACTTAGATAAAACTACTCAGTTTTTAAACCTTATTTCTTTTATGACTTCTTTGGAATAAAAATAAGTTATTTAAAAAGAAAAGCAATTATTTTTTAACTTACTTCGTTAAACACTTCTTAACGTAGCAATAAACGACTGTAGACTGTGAGGCAAACGATAATTTAAAATTATGGAAGGAATAAACATAAATAATTACAATTGCAGTTAATTACCTACTTTTAATACATGTCAGGATAACATCCTTTATGAATGTCTTAAGTACGTCCACCATGGACGTCCAAATTACATCTATCATGGACATATAAATTACGTCTATTACAGATCCAAATGCTAATAATCCAAAACTCATCCATCGTGGATGTCAATCCGACGTCGATAGAAGACCATCCAGTTCACATCTAACCATGGACGTCTTTATGACATCCAAAAGGTATCCAGGACGTCTTTTGGACTCTATGGATCTTTAAAAGACGTCCAATAGACGTGTGTGGTTGTATGGGTATATACAATGTTACTATATTATAGTTGATTTGATTTTGTATTGTTTAAATAATTATTTTTTATATATATGCTTTATTAAATGTATAGGAATATACATTAGATTTATTTTTCTAAAACTTATGTGAATTTTATGCTGTAAATAATAATTATTATTATGACTACATAATGTATGGATGTTGCCAAAATTAATACAGTAATTTCAAATTTAAATCGTAAAATGTTTTCAATTATAAAATATTTATATTTTTATTATTTTGTTTCAGTGCCACTTTTTAAGCTTGTCTGGGGGAACTTCTTCCGGGAATTGCACCTAAGCATCATTAAAAAAATTGATGGCCAATAAACTTGCGCATGAGTTCAGTTATTATGGTGCTAGGGATAAAAAATCCTTTAATGGACTGAATATGAAGCAGTTAGTTTTAGGTAAGTGCAATGTTTGAATAAGCATGTCATTGAAAGTTTTCTTTTGTAGAAATGATGAAAAAATACACTTTTCTCTTAAAAAAAATTTTTAATGAAATATATTTATGTAAGCGCTAATATTAATAAATTCAATTCTCTGTTTGATTACTTAAGCACTGTTTTCATTATAAAAGTAATGTTCAATTCTATCTGATAATTTGAAGGTGTTTGTAACATACTTTAATCATTTTGTAATTTTAATTATTTAATCAAACACAAAGGTTACCATGTTTACAAAGCTGATATTTCTCAGAAATTGAATTACTAAATATATATTTAAAACATTTACTGAATTAAAATAAAAATATTTCTAACTATGTTTTTATAAAGTTACTTAATGTCTTAAATTAGTGAAGGAAATTTTTGATATTTTTCTGATTAATTTATGCTGTTTTTTAATAATGAGATTTACATCCAATCAGTTTGATGTATTAATCAGATTGATAAGAAATAAATTAAATATTGATGAAAATTGTCTTCTGGATTTTTACTATTTTGTCTGAGGTTATTCATCTGAAAATGTTAATTGTTATTGCTAATTATTTTAAATGTACTTTATTTTCAGATGCTGTGTGGTGAACTCCACAGTATTCAAAGACAACAGATGGTGAAATAGAATTTATCAATGAAAGAATCAAACATTTCAGTTAATTAATATTTATGTATAATGTAAATAATCAGAATAAAAATTGTGTGCATTAAAAATAAATTCTATTAGTTTGTTATATTTTTCTTGAATTAAGATTTACACTCTCTTGCTGGAATGTTTTCTTAAACAAATTTTAACATTTACAAAGGAAAATAATTCAGCTTTTAAACAATGAAATAAGTAATTTTCAGAATTTTTGTCATAATAATTTGGAATATTCAATTGAGTGGAAAACTTTAATTAAATAAAAGTTTTATCTTTTACAAAAAAAGACATTGTTGAAATAATATCTAATTAGTTGAAATATTTGGCTGCGAAATAATTCTTATAAGTTTCTCTTATTACAAAATTAATTAAAAAAAAATAAAGTTTGAACAATAATTCGTCTGACATTAAAATAAAAAAAAATTACACTCTACAAATAAAAATATCCTTGACTATTTTATTACTCTCTAGTTATAATAGTAATTCATTAATTTATGCATTCACTGGAAACTTCTTAGAAGTAATTTTTAACTTTTCCAAAGAAAAAAATCGTTTTATTTTAAACAATAAGAAACTAAATTTTCAAAAGGTTAACTATAAAATAATGAGCATAAAAATAATACTAATTTATCAATTGTGAGAATTTTATTACATTAACTAAACTTGAACAGTAAATCTGTCAAAAATCTAGGATATTTGACTGAAAATTAAGAAAAATGTGATGCTAAAGCAATTTCATAAGTAACAAGCTAATTAAAAATAATTTTCTCTTTGTCTAGTGGACAAAAATATATGAGCCACTAAGATAGATGAGGGATTATTTCAAAATCTACGAACATCTAGAATACATCCATAAAACTACCTAGTATAGAGCAGTGCGTATGAATACATCCAAATTTCGTCCATGAGCCATCCACTGGCAACGTCTCGTAGACGTATAGTGGACATAAAATAGGTGGATATTTGACGTGCCATGGATCTAAACTGGACCAAAAAGAGACGTCTACTGGATTAGAGTACATCCCGTTGAAGATGTCATATCGACGTCTTCTGGATGAAATTGTGTTGTTTGGGCTTGCACCTCATGTAATTTTTTCTTTTATGATAAAAGCTCAAAGTGTCCAAATACTAGTTTTTTTTTCTTTTTTATATATCTGAGCACTCATAAAATGATTCTTGATAAATATACCAATTTATATAAAAATACATTATTCTTTTGGTTTCAAAGAAACCATTCCAGAGGATATAAGGAAATCAATCCTAGTCATTATTCTACAATAAAATTTTAAAATCAGAAATATCTTTGAATATATTAAATCTATTAAAAGAAAAAAAAGTATTCCACTGGGAAAGACATTGCATTCAAAATAATTTATTGTAAAAGTAAACTCTTATTTTATTTAAATAAGCTCTTGCTTTGATAATGTAATTTATTTTAAAATCTTACGAAAATAGTTTATTAAAATCATCAAAAATAAATACACATATTTCACTGGCGTGATAATGAAAACATCCATAGGTCAAAATCATAAAATATAAAAGTTAAATAAATAAGTAGATAAATAAAAACCGTAACTATACAAAATTGAAAAACCAGTTCAAAAAAAGCACAACTAAGGAAGTGAAAAAAAAATGATTTGTACTTATTGAAAATTTTTTAAATAAATAAAAAATGCAATGATATTCAGTTACAACAAATATGAAATTAATATTATTTATTATTCTCATTGATTACGAAATCAAAAGATACTGCTGGCCACCAAAATTGCAACACCAAGAAAGACAAGATATGTCACAACAAAATTTATTTTGTAGATAAAATGTTGAACAAGTATCTAATGATTAAATTTACAGACTTCTGTGAAGTGTGGTTATTGGTACACAGAAACGACCCGTCCGTTGTTTACAAATTTTATTGTTTGACTGACGAAAAACGATGTTTTGTATTAGCGCCATCTGGTGCACAAAGAAATTAAATGTTTACATTGAGTATACAGGGTCGGAACATGCCGCCCACCTTGAAATATTATTTCAAAGAAACAAGTTTTATGCAACATGCATATACAAATAAAGATTAGTACACAACATAAATGAACATAAATGAAAAAAGTATATAACAAACACATAAATGAAAGAAAGTTTTATATGTTTATATACAATAGAAGTATAAAATTGTACATATATAAGAAATGAAATTTTATTTAAATTGAAGCATGAAATTGGCGTTACAAAGGAAGTTGGCATAATTTTGTTATGTTTCTTTAGTATATACCATCTGATGTTTTAAGCGTTACTACCCTAACATTATTGCCAAGTCCAAGGTGCAATTGAATTATTCTACCCATTTTCCATTTTTTTGGGGGTAAATTGTCCTCTTTTAAACGGCATAAATCATTAATTTGATAATTTTTAGTCAGCAGTAGCCATTTTGACCTTTGTTGCAACCGTGTGAGATATTCTTTATGGCAACGTTTCAAAAATTGTTGCACCATTTTTTGAATATGCTGCCATTTTGAAAGAAAAGAAATGCTTGTATCAACGTAATTTGATTCAGATATGCTTGTTAATGCCCTACCAATAATAAAATGGCCAGGTGTTAAGACTGATAAGTCATTTCGATCGGTAGATAATGCAATTAAAGGTCTGGAATTAAGACAGGACTCTATTTGAGTTAACAATGTTTCAAATTCTTCAAAAGTCAGTTTTGTCTCCCCTATAACACGTTTTAAATGAAATTTGTTAGACTTTATGCCTGCTTCCTATAGTCCACCCATGTGAGGTGCACTTGGAACATTTAAATGTCAATTAATACCATTTTCAGACATAAAAATTGCTTATATTTTGATTATAATTTTTGGAGTTCCTAAGTTTTTCAACTTCCATGAGTTAGCGCTTTGCACCAATAAAGTTAGTACCGCAGTCACTGTATATATCACTACATTTACCCTTACGAGAAATAAATCTCTTAAGAGATGGAATGAACGCATCTGCAGATAAGTCAGTAACTAATTCTAGGTGTATAGCTCTTGTAGTAAAACAAACAAAAAGTGCTATATACCCTTTGTATGGTTTGAAGCCTCTACCTTTACAAGCTTTAATTTGATCAGGAACAGCATAATTTACTCCACATGGCAAGAATGCAGGAGCAAAAGAAATGTGAGAAGATGGTAAATCGCGCATCATCTGATTGGTTACAGAAGCTCTTATTCTACAACATTTTACACATTTTCTGATTAAATGCCTAATTACGTTTCTAACACCTACAATCCAATACTGTTCTGCAATACATGATTGAAAATGTTGTGAACCAGCACGCTAAAGATTTTCATGAAAATATTTAACAATGAGATCAATTAATATATGCCTTGTTGGTAGCAAAATAGGATGTTTCTGATCGTATACTAGATTTGCATGCCTCAAACGACCACCTACTCTAAGAATACCTGAATTATCAAGAAATGGATTTAGAGATAAAATTTTACTATTACACTATATTGTTTTATTTTTTTGTAATGCATTGATCTCATTATTAAACTCATTAGTTGAAACTATTTTTATTAACACAGGCACAGCATTAGTTAATTCACAAGTTTGTAGAAAAATCCAGCTAATTTGTTCATAGGATTTCTACAATTGTTCATAAACCTTAAACACAAAGCTGTTACACGTTTAAGTTTAGAAAAAGATGAATACTTATGAAAAATATCAATGTCAGTAAAGGAATGTTTGTTTTCTGTGGTTGATTGTAAAGTACAATACCTTTCTTCTGGAACAGGATCACTAACTGGTAGTTCAGGCTCCTTTATCTGAAAAGAAAATGAATTATAAAGAAAATTTTGACCATTTAACCATAATGAAGAAAGTAGTTCAGAAGATGATGTGCCACGAGTAGCAAGATCAGCAGGATTAATGTCTCCACTAACATGATGCCATTGGGTAGGAGAAGAAAGAGTTGTATTTTTGCCACTCTATTGCCCACAAAGCATTTCCATCGGCTGGCAGAAGAACCAATCCAGGATAGAACGATGGTAGAATCTGTATAAAATTGAGCTTGGGAAATGGGTGTGTTCATAGCTTTGTAAGTGAAGTCCATCAATTTAGTTAACAGGAGATCACCATATAGTTCCAATCTCGGAAGTGAAACAGTTTTGAGTGGAGCAATCTTTGCCGCTGCATATGCCTTTTCCGAGGCATCACTGAAGTCATATAATTGAAATTGGTTATTTGAATCACAAAATAAGAATCTGGGGATTTGAACGTCTTTCACGAACAAAGGTTTTTCTGTAAGTTGCTTCCATTCATATGCTATGGCTGAAGGAATAGTATCATCCCACTGCAATTGATTTTTCCAAAGCATTTGAATTATTAATTTATATTGAATAGTAATTGGAGATAACCATCCAAGAAGATCAAATATTTTTGCAATTGTTGAGAGTAATGTCCACTTAGTTAAGTTATCTTCAAGAGATGGTTGATTAGTTTTGAAGAAGAATACATCCAACTCAGGTTGACAAAGTAGTCCCAATGTTTTCACAGTTTCATCATTGTCTAAGCTTAAAGTAGTGTTTGATAATCGTAAATCTGGATCAATAGAGCTCAAAAATTCTTTAGAATTTGAAGTCCATTTTCCCAAGGGAAATTTGGCACTTGACAACATTTGATTAATTTTTCGTGCAGTTCCAAGGCTTGGGAAACTGAATTCGCTCCAGACATAAGATCATCAACATAAAAGTCCTCGAGAATTGCTTTAGAAGCTAATGGATACTTCTCTGCTTCTCCTTCTGCTAATTTTTGTAGACATTTTATAGCCAGGTATGGTGCTGAGGTGGTGCCATAAGCCACTCTTGTTAATCGATTATCCCTCACTGCGTCATATTTTGATTTGCGCCAGACGATTCTTTGGAAATCTGAATCTTGTAAAGCTATTTGTCGGTATATTTTTTCAATGTCTGCAGCAACCGCTATTTTATGCATCCTAAATTTAATAAGCAATGTAGTTAAATCAGTCTGTATTTGTGGTCCTACCATGAATATATTATTAAGAGAAACACCATTGGATGATTTAGTAGATCCATCAAACTTTAATCGGAATTTGTCACCGCTTTTGTTGGGAACTGGATGGTGTGGAAGATAAAAGCTGGAACATTACCTTCATTTTCAGGAATTAATTCCATGCGTCCCAGTTTTATGTAGTCGTCCATGAATTTATGATATTGTTCAAGTAGAGATTAATTTTTAGAAAAGTGACGTTCAACTCTTTGAAGACGGCGTAATGCAAGGTCTCTAGATGATCCAAGCTCATTGTTTGAGTCAGTAAATGGAAATTTGACAGTGAATCTGCCTGTAGAATCACGAAAGAATGTTTTTTCGAAGGGATTTTCACATGGGATTTTTTGTTTTGAATAATCTTAGTTGCCAAAATTTATCACGTTGATACTCGATTGTGGTACAACTAGCGAGATTTGTAATTAGTGTTTTTGAGATATTGTTTGTTTTGCCTAAAACAACCCATCCGAAAATTGTTTCTAGTACAGTTAACGAATGTCCAGGAATAGTAATATTTTTATTGAGCATGATTTCTCCAAACACATCTGCACCTAGGAGAATGTCTATTGGACAAGGCTGCAAGCGATTAACATCGGGCAGTTGTATTTCTTTGAATGAAGTTAATGCTTAAGCATCAATTTTGAATTGAGGAAGGTCACAAGTGATTTTAGGTATGATTAATACATCTACAGTGATATGTGTGTTTTTATAAAATAGAGATGATATTTGCAATGATACCGAACCTGAGACCTTACCTACATTTCGAGAACTAAGCCCGTCAACATTTATGTTAACTCTATTACGTTTAAGTTGAAATGAATTTACACAACTTTCTGTAATAAATAAGCCTTGGTTGGCTGAATCGATAAGAATTCTGCATTTATGTAATGTACCAATTTCCTTAACATTAACAATTGCTGTTGGCAATAAAACTGTTTTTGTTAATGGTGCAACTACATTATTGCTACTAATAGTAGAAAGTTCATCTGTTGTTTGTGTGTCAATTTTTGTATCATGTGTAGTTTTCGAACACAATAATGTATTATATGGTTTCGAACATAATTTACACATACTTGCGCAACATTTAGATATAGGATGAGTTTTATTATCTTTTAAGCAATTAGCGCATAAATGTTGTTTTTTTAATTACATTCCATTTTTCTTTTACTGAAAGGTCTAAAAAAACTACCACAATTATATAACCGCGAATGAGAATCATTTCGACAGTAAATGCATAAATTAGAAACGATCTGAGAAGAAAAAGAATATTTATGTTTTTGACTAGAGCAATAGTTTTTCCATCAAATTGACCTACTTTATCTTTTTGGCACTTCGCCAAAGACGAAAGCGCACATATTCAACATGAATGTTTGGAATTCAGCAAAAGAAGAAACTTTTTTGTTTGATTGTTCTAACACCCATACTCTCAGGGTTTCATTATCAAGCTCACCCTTTAAAAGAAAAATAATAATAGTATCCTAATGCTCAACAGGTTGTTTCATGATTTTTAATGTATCAATACATTGCTGTGTTGAATCAATTAATTTCCTCAAACCAGCTGCTGATTCATGTTTAAGAATAGGCTGAGAAATTAATTTATTTAATGTTGCGTTTATGATTTCTGTTTCGTTTTCAAAGCTCTCAGTAAGCATATTCCAAGCTAATTTGAAATTCTCATCTGTAATTTGAATAGAAAGTAATAATGTTAATGCTCCTCCCTTAATGGAAAGTTTAAGATATTGCAATTTTTTACTATTACTTATATAAACTATCATTATTACCAACACGATAAAAATAAATCACGAAAAGAAATCCAATCTATGTAATTAGAAGTGAAAACTGGTAATTCTATTCTAGGAAGTTTAACATTGTTGACATTAGTTAATTCTTTATGACAATCATTTTTAGAAATTTCCCTTGATTCGTCCTTAAGAATAATTTTTTGATTATTTATTTTAGAAAGCAGTTCATGCATTTCACTTTCAAAAGTCTTGAATTCTGAATCAGAACATGCATAAAGAATATCATTATTTAGTTTGTTTATTTCATTGTCTAAATAATCTAAGTTATTTTCATACACTTCACAATAATTGAAAGAGAATTTGTTTGATTTTGTAAGCTATTGACTTGCGAAATTAAATGAGTTAGCTTACCTTTTATTATCTTTTTGCTTTTAAGGAGGGTATTCATTTTGGTTTTGCGACCTTCTCTCAATCAATCGTTTTGTTATTGTTTTATGATTCAACAGCCGCTGTTGGCCGCTTCTATGCATTCACCATAATAATTTTAAGCTAGTTTCATGCTCCTGCTGTAGACGGACCAAAATATTGGTACACAGAAACGACACGTCTGTTGTTTACAAATTTTACTGTTTGACTGACAAAGAACGATGTTTTGTGTTAGCGCCATCTGATGCACAAAGAAATTAAATTTTTACATTGAGTATACAGAGTCGGAACAATGGTTCTGGCCAAAATCAGTAGCCAGAGTATTTGCCATTGTTGGATATCACCGCTGCCACACGCCTCGGCCTAGATTCAAAGAGACTTTCAATGTGTATTTGGGGTAACGCAGACCAAGCAGCTTCTACACGTTGCTAAAGTTGGTCTGGTGTGGCAGCTGGGGATGTAATTCGGGTCAATCATTGAGCAACCATGGACCACATGTTTTCTACCGGTCATGGAAGCAATTCAATCTGGCAATTGATGAAGAACCCTTGGACAATGCGTGCCACGTGTGGTCACGCATTATCCTGTTGAAATATGGCTGTGGGCAAGCTCTGAAGGTAAGGAAGGACAACCGGATCCGACACCTCGGAGACCTGGATATGGCTGCTTAAAGTACCAGCAATGCGTACCAGAGGAGTGTGAAAGTGATATCCAATACCTCCCCATACCATAATACCCGGTGCTGGACCAGTGTGACTGTGCACAAAGCAGCTGTTCAGCACCATCTTTCCACTGTGTCTCCAGACGCGAATGCGACCAACATGGTGTTGCAGACAGAAGCGTAACTTTTCAGTAAAGACAATTTCATTCCATTCTGCCATCTACATCCTTCTTTCGTCGCACCATTGGTGACGGAGACGTCTGTGGCTCTGCGTCAAGGGTAGACGAAGCAATGGAAGTCTTGCGACAAACCACTCTGCAGTAAACGGTGTCGAATGGTACGCGCAGACACTGGATGATGCGTTACAGACTGAATGTTTTGTGCTATGATTCGTGATGCGGCTGAGCTTTCCGTCACTGCCATTCGCACAATTTGCCTGTCATCAAATGAAGTGGTGCACTGTGGTGGAGGCGATCGAACACATCGGTCTGTCATACCCTCCTGCCTCCAACAATCACATATCCACATTACAGTAGTTTGGTTTCGTCCAACATGACTACCGATTTCTCTGAAAGATAATCCACAATTTCGGTAGGCCACTCTGTCAAACTAGGATACTTGATCAAAAAATGATCACTGTTTTCTACAAAGCATAATTGATCTTTTTTTTTTTTTGAAAAAACTACAAGAAAAACACAGTTGCCGAATTTGAAATCCTCGAAATCTCCAAGCCTTAAATAGTGATTTGAAGTGGCGCCACAGCTAGGGTGACGTGTATCTGTGCTGAAATTCTAATCATTGGCATATCTCAACTCCGCTAATGCACGTTGTAAATGTCATGTTATTTGCATGCTTCCTTCAGGATGTTGCATTCACGCCGGCCATCAGTGTACAGATAATTAAACGTTTGTCCTAAAACATTTTTTTTTAATTTAAATATGTTTTGCATT
The DNA here is from genome assembly GCA_037975125.1 of Latrodectus hesperus. NCBI lineage: Eukaryota > Metazoa > Arthropoda > Arachnida > Araneae > Theridiidae > Latrodectus > Latrodectus hesperus. The sequence goes on along the minus strand of CM075860.1, from coordinate 6,984,768 downwards.
ACATTTTCACAACTTAATTTAATGGTAAAAAGTAAATATATTAAAAACAAAAAAATAATTTTTCCTTGCACACTGATGTGTTATTATTTTAAATAATGAATTTATAAGAGACAATTTCCAAAAAAACACTTTATAAGATAAACAAGAAAGTTCTTGCCGTTTTTGCATTGCCATTGAATGAAGTGAGAATAAGTATGCAAATTAGTGTATGACGTGGTCGAGGCAACTGTTAGTCGAAGGTAAGAATATCAACCATTGTAAGAACAAATCCATCACGTGCATTCAATAATCTTAACTCGTACTGTAGCGAAGAGAAATGAACATGTCTTAGTAACTCGTTCGGTGTTCTTTGTTTTACGATTTCAAAATACACTTATCATCTTCTGTATCAAGTTGCCGAATATGTCTGGCATTTGAGAATAGTGTTGTGAATGAACGTAAGAGAAATCATTGATTTCACAAATTCAGGTCGTAAGATTTTACCCTCTTCAATGAAGCTGGTGTCTGGTGGACTATAGTCATCAATGGCTCACTAGAGCTGCTACCAGCGGGCCAAATGATCACTGCGGACCAGTATTTCCTGCAATGGAAACATGGGTAACAGGCATTGAAACAGAAGGAATCAGTACTGGTTAATCTCAAGGGTGTACTGTTCTTGACCGATAGCACGAAATCGTATGTCACATAGCTGGCTAGGAACACCCTACAACAATTTGGTTGGAAGATTCGGTGCCACTCTTATTAGTCACCTGACCTTGCACCATCAGATTCTCTGGACAATCATCTTCGTGGAAACTCCTTCACCAATGAATTAGACTTGCGCCAATAATTCACGGACTTATTTGCGTCCAACCCAGTTTTACCGCAAGAGAATTGCCCAACTGGAAAATTGCCTTTCTGCCAACGTGTCTCAAGACACGTTTGCAGAAGGACACACATTTGTAAGTGCTACTTGCCAATGGGGATTACTTCAATGACCAATATAAGGCAACACTTTCTGTAGATCATTAAGCAAAGGTAAGAACTTACTTGTTTACCTTGTATTCAAAGAATAGTTAAGTTGAAAATATCCTCTTTTACGTTGAAGGGAAATTTACTATGGTTGAAAGTCTGCGTTATATTATATTTAATTTACTATTCATAAAGGATGCTACGAGGCTGTCCAAAATACATAACGTATCTTAGAAATTCGATGACATTTGAGTTATTAAATCAGCAAATGACTTCATTGTATGGGTAAAAATTAGGAATATTCGTAAATTTAGTGTTGTAGGAAATAGATTGAATTTAACACAGAATTTATTCCCTTATTTTAAATTAATTTAAGTTTAATATTAAGTATCATATAAAATGTTTTGGTTTAATTCAGGAAAAGAAAAAGAATTGTAGAAACTGTTTTCACACGAATTTCAACTTCACTAACTTCATTAAAAGCACACAATTTCTATTTTAAAAATCTCTCTCTCTCTCTCTTATTGAAAAAGATATTTTACAAAATTTTTTTAGAAATACAAATTGTATGTTTTATTTTAATGGATATGGTGGTAACATACCTGAAGAACTCCGCACATGCTACCCTTTAACATAATAGCAAGTTTTACAGTTGAATTAAAGTAAGTTAAAGTAAATCATTATTTTAAACTTTACTTAAAGTCGGGATATATTTGAAAAATATATTTATTTACAAATATTCAATATAAATAAATATAAATTGATTTTAATATGCATTTCAAAAATATATTTATTTAAAAATATTCAATATAAATAAAATCTCAATATAAAAATACATTAAAAAATATCTTTTACTAAATTTGAAAATTTTACAAGAAAATTTACTAAGGAAATCTATATTTCAATATGGAAATAGATATTCTAATAACATAATTGAAGAGGAAAGTATAACAGTAGAAAAATATAAAAAGTCTGATATAGTTAACATTAAAAACACACAAGGTTGAATTGAATAAACAGGAATCATTCAACAAGAAAACATGTTTAATATGGATTTCCTTTGAACAACTATGTTTCAGTTTATTATTTGATACACTTAACCTTAAAAGTTTCAGTTTACTTTTGGGGACGACTCAGCACGGCTCAACCAATCAAATTAGGTTGACACTCCTGTCCCGATTGTTTGTTTACTTCAACGAGGAAATTCCCTATGAGATTATTTGCGAAATATCAACCTTCTGTTGTTTTAAATTAAGCTTGCATATATTTGTCAAGCATATTTACTTAAATTGTAATTAAGAGGACTGAACATCATTTATTTGTTTTTATATAAATTTATCGACACGTGTTTTAAAGTTTGGGAAGATTTCTTGCATGAAGTTCTAAAAGCAATTCTAAACGAAGTATGTTTATTTATTCTATTATCTTGTTTACATGTCAATCGTTATTTTATAATTAGGTTTAAAACCAATTATTAGATATGAAGTTATTTATGAAGGTTTTAGTAAAGTAAATTGTATATTTATCGCATGTGAAATTTAACATTAATCTTATTTTATAATTTGATATTAAAGTCACAACAATTCTGTGATTTTTGGGTGCGAAATAGCCAATTTCTCACCCAACAGGAAAATGAACAAGAGAAATAGAAACTTGTAAAAGATAAAGGATAAAAGATTGAAAGAACATGAAAGTTTATCTTTAAAATCCATTATTTCACAACTCGAATTCTTGACTGATTTGGCTAGTGATAAATGCAGCAAAATATGTACAACAAATGATGCAACGTTCTCAACATTGGCACCTGACTTTTTCTATTTATACATAATGTAGTTAATTACATTTTTTCTCACTTTATTCTTAATTTGGTCTGATATTTTTAAGTGATAAATATGTTAAGACTTGTGTTCTTCCAAGAAAATTACTAGTTATCATGAACCAAATGAACTCTGGTAAACACTTTCCGGCCACCCTAAAAACAATAACATTCTAATAAGATATTTTTCAGTTAAAGGTGTAATGGAATTTAAATCCAGTTTAGTTTAGTTAATTTTAATCATTTAATATTTTGTCTAATTGTTGTCATTTTTAATAAGGATAAAAATATCCAAGTATTTATATAAATTTAAAAATAAAAGTTTGACATTTAATTTGATTTCATGTGAAAATGATTTTCTGTAATAGTTTTTTTTTTTTTTTTTTTCAAAAATCAAGCTTCAATATTTTGTTTATGAATTATTTCCTTTCTTAAAATATTTTTTATTTTATGAGCCATTAATTTAAAAACCTACATTAATATTTGCCTTATATGACTGGCAGGAATATTAAAGTAAGATATTTTATATATGATACTAACATAACATCTAATATTTACCACTCTATATTATGCTGTAAAGAAAAATTATTTGTTATACTTTAAAATTCATGATACAAAACTCAATAAGCTAGATAATACTATGATTTTTAAAACCTATGATATCTTTAATAAGTCCCCGAAATATATTTGATTTCAAGTTGCAAACTTAAGTTAGATTGGAATTTATTTGTAAATTCAGGAAAATGAAAGTCATGATTGATTTTAAATGAAATAAACTTTTTTGAATGTTATTTTGTTAATGTTTTTGTTTTCAAAATAATAATTTATTTAAAAACTTTATATAAATTAAATTTCAAAGTTGTTTTCAAGTGCTTGATTATTATCAAGTTGTTATTGCACCGTTTTGTCTAGATTTATTTTCGTAAAAGATATAATTGGATTGAGGTCATTCCCATATAAGAAAAATTTTATCCTCTAATGTGTTACATTTAAGTATGACTATCATAAAAACATTTGAAATGTAACTGAAAATTAGAGAAGAAGAAAAATTGATTGAGCCATAGTAGGGACATCCATTTAATGTCAGTATTTGTATTTCTCTTATTTATGGCATGATTTGTACTAATTTTACTCCTGCTTTTGGGATTTCAAATAATTTTAGACTTATTTTATATAAAAAATGTAGTAAAGATTAATTGAGCATTATTATTACTTATTTTCTGACTGTTAGTACTGTAAAAAAGATTGTCCCCTAGAAATTCGTGTAAGAGAGAGAAAAAATTG